>AYEL01064314.1:0-12766 GCA_000484575.1 Olivierus martensii
GGGCGCCAGTCGCCATTGCAGTCTACCTTGGAGCCCAGGAAGATGAAGCTGTCGACCATCTCGATCTCCTCGTTGTTGATCTTTATATGGACTTCCTTGGCAGCAGTGGTCATAATTTTTGTTTTCTTGATGTTCACTGAAATCCCATCTTCTCAGTTTCATTTTTTAGGTTCATGATCATCCGCTTCAGATCCTTCTCTCTTTCCGCTAGCAAAGTCGTGTCGTCAGCAAACCTGAGGTTGCTTATTGTCCGACCCCCAATCTTCACCCCTACTTCAGATTCCTCCAGGTCCAGTTTCCGCATGATCACGTCAGCGTAGAGATTGAAGAGAAACGGGGAGAGGGTGCAGCCCTGTCTGGTGCCTTTCTTGATCTTGAACATTTTATCATAATTTAAAAGCTTCTACCTTGTATTTCAGTGTTTCCCATCCGGGAGTCACGAAATATTTTGGGGCTAAAAATATATTTGTCTTAAAATATATTTTTATTCCCAAAATATTTTGCAAATTCCCTTCCCCGGTTGGGAAATACTGCTCTATTTAGTTGACGTTATTGTATTTCTAGCTTAAATCGTCAGCCATTTAAAAGCTTCCATTGAAAATATTCAATTTTCTTGAAATTCTGTTTGCTTTTTATATTTTAAATATTATTTATAAGATATCCCAAAGTTGGTTCCTAATTGGTTTTACCGTATCACATTATTGTTCTCATTATTGTCTATCATCTAGTTTCATCAGTGCATTGATGAAAGAAAAAAGCCGTTTCATTGTGCACTTTTATCTAGGCAAAGAGTAAAATATTTGAATTCGACTTACTTGTTAGATTTCACAGATTAGGATAGGTTATGTTAGTTAATGTCGCCATATCACACTTGGATATTCTGGATCTGACAGCGGCAACTTTTAGAGCCAATCACAGGTTGGCCAACATCCGTGGTAAGGACATCTGGAAGGGCCAACCCTGGAATCTTCAGGAAAAACTGGAGATGTGCGACTCGGATTTGAACTTTGAGCAGGTTGGCCAACATCCGTGGTGAGGACATCTGGAAGGTTGAAGGACGGGGGTTCGATGGGCCAACCCTGGAATCTTCAGGAAAAACTGGAGATGTGCGACTCGGATTTGAACTTTGATCTTCTCCAAGGTGGTAAGCGAATGTTTTTCATACTTACCATCTCAAAATATTTCAAAATATTGAGTTATTACACAATACTGAAATAAAAATTGTGAAATACACAGAAAATATTTCGATTATGTTTTCTTAATAAATTTATTTAATCCTTAAATATAAGTAGAAAAGTTTCTTATCGTTTAGATTTCTGAATTGAATCATTATGTTTAGAATAAATAATAAATTCAATTCAATTTCCATCTTCTTTATTTAATTACCATGAATAAAATTCATGATTTTTATAAAATTTACTGATCAATAAAAGTAGAAATATAAGTAGAATATAAGTATAAGTAGAATATAAGTAGAATATAAACTGTATTTTGTCAATTTCTTTAAAAATAACGTGAAATTTTATATCACGTTATTTAAAATATATAATTTTGTAATCACGTTTTTTTTATATCACGTTTATATCACGTATAATTTTATATCACGTTATTTAAAAATAACGTGAAAAATCGTGGGAAATTTTATATCACGATGAGTTAATTCAATAAACTAATAAAACTATTTCTTTAGATTACATTAAGAAAATCTCATTAAAGCAATATCTATATTATCATGAGGTTCACTAACATAAAATTAAGAGCTCTATATAGGGGAGACAAGTCCAAAACGATCCCCCATTGTATTTCCTTAATTTCTACTGTCACCTGTTGACAAACCAGCAAAGCTTATATTACAACAAACGGAGATTATGTCCTGAATTTAGAATAAATTTTGGATAAATTTAGAATAAATAATAAATTCAATTCAATTTCCTTCTTCTTTATTTAATTACCATGAATAAAATTCATGATTTTTATAAAATTTACTGATCAATTCAGTACAAATATAACACCAAAGAATGCAATAATTGTTTATTTTAAATTCAGTATGAGTAGACTGATAAAATTAGTCTAGATAGAGTGATTGAGTAAACGATGTGACGACGTGAAGAGAATTATTAAATTTCTTGGCAGAGTTTTTCAAAGTACAAAAAATATTTTTATTCTTTTTTATTTTTCCACAAACTCAGTTCTTATAACAGAGTTTGGTTGATTGCTCACATAAATTGTTATTTTTAAAGAAATTGAAAATAAACAACATTAATTTAAGATCTTGATTTTCTAGAAATTCTTTTTGCAGACATCACAATATGAATCTAGTATCATCTTGCGGTTTTTCATGTTTTTTTTGGTTGACCAAGCCAAACTAATAAAGTCCTATGCAATTGCATTTTAAGAGGAAATTTTATATCACGATAAGTTAGTTCAATAAACTAATAAAACTATTTCTTTAGATTACATTAAGAAAATCTCATTAAAGCAATACCTATATTATCATGAGGTTCACTAACATAAAATTAAGAGTTCTATATAGGGGAGACAAGTCCAAAACGATCCCCCATTGTATTTCCCTAATTTTTACTGTCACCTGTTGACAAACCAGCAAAGCTTATATTACAACAAACGGAGATTATGTCCTAGTTAGGTTAGGTCTGTGTATTTGGGATGTGCCATTTCGACTAAATGAAAATCAATGTCTGCAATCTAAAGCATCAAGATTTTAGTTAACTGATGATTAGAATTTTAGATTTAGATTTATTTACTTTGTATTCTACAAAGCAGATAGAGTGATTGAGTAAACGATTGTGACGACGTGAGGAGAATTATTAAATTTCTTGGCAGAGTTTTTCAAAGTTCAAAAGATAATTTTATTCTTTTTTATTTTTCCACAAACTCAGTTCTTATAACAGAGTTTGGTTGATTATTCACAAAAATTGTTATTTTTAAAGAAATTGAAAATAAACAACATTAATTTAAGATCTTGATTTTCTAGAAATTCTTTTTGCAGACATCACAATATGAATCTAGTATCATCTTGCGGTTTTTCATGTTTTTTTTGGTTGACCAACGCGTCCAGACATCACAATATGAATCTAGTATCATCTTGCGGTTTTTCATGTTTTTTTTGGTTGACCAAGCCAAACTAATAAAGTCCTATGCAATTGCATTTTAAGAGGAAATTTTATATCACGATAAGTTAGTTCAATAAACTAATAAAACTATTTCTTTAGATTACATTAAGAAAATCTCATTAAAGCAATACCTATATTATCATGAGGTTCACTAACATAAAATTAAGAGTTCTATATAGGGGAGACAAGTCCAAAACGATCCCCCATTGTATTTCCCTAATTTTTACTGTCACCTGTTGACAAACCAGCAAAGCTTATATTACAACAAACGGAGATTATGTCCTGCGATTACGATTATACGATTACGATCGTAGAATCGTAATCGTACACGAAGAGTTCGCGCGAAACGCGTCCAATGCTGCACACTCTCAAAGGAAGAGAGTGTGCAGCAATTTTGCCAAACGAAAAAATCAAGAACGATTTTCTAGAAATTCTTTTTGCAGACATCACAATATGAATCTAGTATCATCTTGCGGTTTTTCATGTTTTTTTTGGTTGACAAAGCCAAACTAATAAAGTCCTATGCAATTGCATTTTAAGAGGAAATTTTATATCACGATGAGTTAGTTCAATAAACTAATAAAACTATTTCTTTAGATTACATTAAGAAAATCTCATTAAAGCAATACCTATATTATCATGAGGTTCACTAACATAAAATTAAGAGTTCTATATAGGGGAGACAAGTCCAAAACGATCCCCCATTGTATTTCCCTAATTTTTACTGTCACCTGTTGACAAACCAGCAAAGCTTATATTACAACAAACGGAGATTATGTCCTAGTTAGGTTAGGTCTGTGTATTTGGGATGTGCCATTTCGACTAAATGAAAATCAATGTCTGCGATCTAAAGCATCAAGATTTTAGTTAACTGATGTTTCTTTAACCTTCACCAACACGGAATAACATGTTACGTAGATATAATAAAACTTGTTCTTGCTGTGTTTTTACTTACTGTTTTAATTACAATTAATAAATAATGCAGTTAATTATTAATTGTAAATATCTGCGGAAAATGATCCCATAGATATCATTTTAGACAAATGAATGTACTGTACATAACGATCCTTTGGCATAGGTCTCGAAGTTTTATTTTTTTTCTTAGTTCGAATGAATAATCCTCGAAGTGTTTAAGATATTTTATGGATGGAAGAATATTCTTCCAAAATATATAAAAAAATGAATCTAATAATGACTTATTTTGAATTATTTTCGGGTATTTGCTTAAGGTGATTCATTTTGAACCATATTTTGAAATCTCAATCTCATGATTTCTTTAAATTTCACAGTTATATACAAAGATTGCATATCTTTTATCAGTTTAACTTTATTCCAACTTTATATTGATATATTATACCAATAAAAATTAAGCGAAATGCATTAAAAATTCTAATGAGATACTTTTAATGTATAAACAAAGGGATAAAATTTTCCTATCATTCATATTTTACAATTTGGATCATTATGTTTAGAACAAATATTAAAATAAATTCATTTTCGAACTCCTCCTTGGTTTCTATCAATGAGATTCACAGTTTTAATTTCATAATTAGGATATACATTATCTTAAAATAGAAGTTTTAGATAATAGGATAACTATAAATACAAGTAAAGGGAAAAAATTTTCCTATCATTCATATTTTACAATTTGGATCATTATGTTTAGAACAAATATCAAATTAAATTCATTTTCTAACTACTCCTTGGTTTCTATCAATGAGATTCACAATTTTAATTTCATAATTAGGATATACATTATCTTAAAATAGAAGTTTTAGATAATAGGGTAACTTCGATGTTGATAATTGCAAGACAATACTGTACTTAATGTTAAACGTTTGCATTGATTGATATATAAAGATTTAAATGATCTTTACCATTCGAGTGTATTTAGAACAGTTATTATCCTGAATTTATTACATAGGTAATGATGCTAATAATCTAAGAATTCTGCTATCTTCTAAATTTTCTAGTTTCGTAATGCAATAATTTTTCTTATAATCCATTAGTTTCATGAAAAATATCCTAGCCAATGTTCTTCTCTTTGTCACGTATCTACTTTTAAAAACCTCCTGGGATTGGTATCTAAAAAAAATTTAAAATCGAATATGAAATGATCAGATAAGTAATTTTTATAATATTAAAAGAATCTCGACAGTTTTTCGAGTTCCCAAAAAAGAAAATTTTATTCTTTTCAGTATAATAAGAAACGAATATTTTTGGAAAAATAACAGTTTTTGTTCCCCAAAAAAGAAAATTTTATTCTTTTCAGTATAATAAGAAACGAATATTTTTGGAAAAATGAATAAAAGGAATGGTGATAAATTATCTAATGCAGAAATATTTGCTGTTTTAACATTATTGAGTTGAAGAAAAATAAAAAAAGTCTCTATTATTTAAGATTTGATTTCTGAATAAATGTTGCTATATAGGCCCTATAGTTATTCATAATATGAAAGTTTTGCTTTTTTTAGTGTTTCCAGTGCTAAATCAATACTTTAGTAATAAAGTTTGTCGAATATAAATCAATGTATATGACCGAAATAACTATAAAAGAAATCAATTATATTATGCCTATTTAAAGTAAAATTAGTATACACTAAAATTTACAAAAAAAAAAAAAATTAAAAAATTATAGAAAATATAACGTTCTAAGTAGATAATCGTTATAATAAATTCCACTTTAAATATATGTTCTACCAATGTGACCAGATTTTCTGAACTTTATCCCGGGACACTCTAGACATTGGGGGGGCGTAAGGGTATAGAGTGTGGGGACAAATCCAAAATAACTTTTTTTTAGAAAAAATGAAAAAAAAATTTAAAAACAATGAAATAAGTAAATTATTAAACAATTTGCAAAAAGAAAGCAGGAAGAGATAAAGAAACATAAACAGTATATCTTACTATTTACTTACCTTACTATTTACTTTTATTACTTTTCCTTCAGATTGATTCATTCACATTGGTTATACAGTATTATTGTGACTATATTCTATATATATAGTAAAAGTTGGGAAGCAGAATTCTTCAGAAGCTAATTTTTTAAAACTAAATCTAGAGTTAATCTTTTTTAAAGTTTTTTAATACGAACTATTAACTTATATGAAAAAAACGGGAAAAATCCGGAACATTTTTTCAAGCGAAAAAAAGACTCAAAAATCGGGACTGTCCCGGCTAATCCGGGACATCTGGGCACTTTAGTTATACTGAAACTTGTCAGAATTCATATTTACTAATGATTATCACGAAATATTTTATATTTTTAGCCTATAATTTGCCTTTCATATTATTAATCCTTGAGACAGTACAGTTATCGAATTTAATTTAGTTATCTATATAATCAATAAATACTTTTCCCCCTTTATTTAATAACGTATAGAAAATGCAAAATAATTAAAAAAATTTCTAATAAATATTTTACATTTAATCATCATTAATATTCGATTATTATAATCGATTAGTGGTTATTACAATAATGTCAAATTAATTATGACTAAAATCTGTTAAATTATTGTTACTGAAATATTATTTTAATATAATATCAAAACGTCGAATATGTAATTAATTTTGTTATTTTAAATACAGATATACGAAACAAAATACAAAAAAATGTTCTTTGCAGAAAAAAGTTAATCACAAACAATATTATAAAAAATTTTAATATAAAATAATTGCAAATTTTTTATTATTAATACAGTGGGTGATCGGTTAACGAACATAATCCGTTCCAAGAAAATGTTCGTTATCCGAATTGTTCGTTGACCGATCATCGATTTATCATAGGTTTTAATGGGAATTTGATTAATTCGTTCCGGAAACCCCAAAAAAAAACATAGTAAGAAACTATATAATTTTTTATTTATGTTTATTTATATGCAATAACAATAATATATACGTACATTTTCTTGCATTTTACATCTATTATATTTATTTTCCGATAAAGAATCTGTCTAATATCGATTGCTTTTCTGTCTCCTTCAGGATTTTTTGGAAGTGATTAATAGCATCGTCGTGGTAGAGATCTCCGAGCCTGTTGACCTTAACCTGGTAGGGGTGCCATTCTAACACCAAAATCTTGTAAAATCTCTCTCTAACCTTCTTTAATAAATCTTTGATTTGTTTCACGTTGTCTCCGAGTTCATTTTAATCGGGAAAGCTACTTTTCTTCCATCCTTACCCATAAGTCCACGAGCGCGCAAGGTCTAAGCATGTCATTCAGTTAGGTTAGTTAATCCGAACTATCCTCATAGAATATTTTTATCTGGCGGCGGCCACTTATAAAGCCGCCATCTTCACAGGCTGAACAACACCCATGATGGGGTCAACAGGAAGATTGAAGGATGGGTTTCAATGGTCCGGACCCAGATCCCCCCTAAAAATTGGAGGAGTTGGATCCCCGGATCCTCCAGAATGGTAAGCCACAACTTTACCACGCAGCCATTCGGCTGATCTGTCATTCGGTCAGTCCGCGGGTCCCACAGTTTGTTCTGTGAAGTGTTCGTTATCCGAACATGTGTTCGTTAACCGAACATAAAAATCTTTCAAAAAAGTGTTCGTTATCCGAATTGTTCGTTATCGGAACTGTTCGTTAACCGATCACCCACTGTATTAAAAAATCAAACAGTGTATTGGAATAATATATTAGTTCAACAATAAACTTCCTTTAAATGATTGATTGTTAATCTTATTATTATATTCGATTATTTATTAAAGATTAATTTATTTTTAATTATTGTTATCTTTTGATTATTTACTTATTTTTTCGTTAATTACAAACAATTTGAATAAATGTTCTATATAACTTTGGATTCTCTGAAAAGATTCTAAAATAATTGATAAACAAAAATTATTCAAAAAATATTAAAAAAGAATATTTTAGATATTTGTATTAAATTTTAAAATTTTCAGAAATGATTATTAGAATAATTATTTACATCATTGCATAATTTAATAACTATTAATATTATAATTTAGATTAATTATTATCCAAAGACATTTAAATATCAATTTTTTGATTTATACTTAATTAAATTTGTTTATTGTATAGTATTTCGGATAATATTTTCCTTGACAATACAATTTTAACTCGGCTGATAATGAAAATGTATTTTAAGTTCTTATTTTAGTGCTAAGTATTCATATTCTGATAAATAATTCAGATAAATTCAAATCTGTAAGTAAATGAGATGAATACAAGTATTGGAAATAGTGAATGCAAAACCAAATTCAAGCAAATTCATTTCCTAGCCATTCTGTCCAATGGAAGATATCAATTCTAGAACCTTTCAGAAGTTGGATTGTTATTTGCATTGTGATTTAGGCATCACCATAAAGATAAACTATTGCCATAAAGAAAGAAGAAACAAAAGACAAGCTGGTCTTTTGCAGTTACTATCGATATTACTTATTCTTGCTCTTCTGCAACAAATTCTGGAATTACTTAGATGTATTCTGTAAAGCATGAGTTACATTCTCTGCAATTATTAAGAATCGTTTTAAGAGTATAATATTTTTGAGATCTTTTGATTGATGAATCTGCCATTACTTCCAATTCAAGCAAACGTCTATATAGAAGTAATGGTACATTCATCAATCAAAAGGTCTCAAAAATATTATACTCTTAAAACGATTCTTAATAATTGGAGAGAATGTAACTCATGCTTTACAGAATACATGTAACTAATTCCAGAAATTGTTGCAGAAGAGCAAGAATAAGTAATATCGATTGCAACTGCAAAAGACCAGCTTGTCTATTGTTTCTTCTTTCTTTATGGCAATAGTTTATCTTTATCGTGATGCCTAAATCACAATGCAAATAGCAATCCAACAACGTCTTCTGAAAATTTCTTGAATTGATTTCTTCCATTGGACACAATGGCCAGGAAATTGTTCATTTTGTCTTCCAAATTGCTCCCCACGCTCCGCTGTATCCAAATAGAAGTGCTACAGCGCACTTAGGGAGCAATTTTGAAGGACCCAGTGAAAGAATTTAAAGATAAAGAAAGTCTTGATTTCCAAAAGGCAAGGTTTTGAAATTACAAACTCTTCCAAAAACTTCAATATGGCATTTGTTTATTTGAATACAGTACTTGCTTAAATTATATTCGAAATGTTTGAGAACTCTGACTAATGGTATACGAGATATTTATAGATAGTTGACCTAAAGCATTCAAATTATATTGTTGAATATTTTTCTCTATACTGTCTTATTTGGTATTTTTCTCTTAAGAGAATATTCTATACTGTTTTGTAGTAAATCAGAGCAAATAATCTTACAATTAAGAGTTAATATTGATTCATAAGTGGAAATGATTTTCATATATTGCATATAATAATAATGATGATGGCAATAAATTTTAGTTTGAATTATAAGAACCAATAAAACTAAATCAGAGCAATAAAACCACATTTTAATTTGATTTATTTTTAAAAATTGGTAAACCAAATTATCTGATATCAAAAATAAGAATAACAACAATAACAGAAAGTTTAAAATTGAAGATCATGGTTTTAAGCAAGGTTGCAGAATCTGAGTTAGGAGTCGGGGAGTTGGAGTCGGAGTCAGATTTTTAAACTGCTCGAAGTAGGGAATTGGGTCTTACAAATTTTAGGGAGTCGGAGTCGGATCATTTGTTATCCGACTCTGCAACCCTGGTTCTAAGCAGTGCCGGATCTAGATATTTTGTCACATTAAAAAATGGCGGCCCATCTTTTCTTCACTCACGCATATTGATACATAAATATATTTAATACTTTGGAATCGGGAATGTAATGACCTCAGATACATAGTTATTGAGAAACATACAGAAAACTTCGGTTAGGTTGTGAGACAATAAACCTAAACTGGGATTATATACAGTTTTTAATTTAAAAAAAATGGTATCTACGTTAAAACCAATAATAATAAATAAAGCATATTTGCGATTATGATATCCTGATGGCGATAATGCCAATGTGGAAAAACGTGAGGGAAACATAAATATTTATTTTATTTAGACAGACTGTCATTCAATCGTGTAAATAATAACAATTTAATTCTCACTGGTTTCTCTGTCCCTTGATGAGTATTATCCATTAGAAAAATGCACCATTATGTGTTTATAGATCGACTCTATAGTACGAAATATGTCGAGATAAATATATTTAAGCTTGTGTGTGAAAATGCATCTGCATTTTGACGCCCCCTCATAATTTTCGCCCTAGGTGACTGCTTAACTCGCCTCACCCTAGATCCGGTGCTACTTTTAAGCTATTTATATGTTTAGAATATTTATAAATTTAATAATAAACAATAAAGTAATAATAATCATAATTTAGTTATTATTAATCTGTAAATCTTTTAAAACATCTAATGAATAAAATCAAAATTATTATTATTAACAAAATTGATACCAAAATATTCAATATTAATTATTAGATTTTGAACTAACAAAATGTTTTATATGATTTCGAACTATCAATATGTTTTTTTAATAAGGCAGAGTGGGGTAAGAGCGTAGTTTGGGGAAATGCATTATACGGATTTTTTATTATAAGATAAGCGAAATTTTGCTATTTGATATTGTTGCTACTACAAGTTAATATCGATCTATCGACGTAGATAACGCAAGATGAATGATGCGAATCCAATATTTACCTCGACATTTCAAACACGTCTCTTCCGAATAGCACACACAACTTTGACAATATCTTAAAAGTGCAATAATTCTTAAGATAACTTCATATTAGGAGATATTTTTTTGGTAAGTATGAAGAATATTGATTAAAGTTTGCATTAAATAAACAATATTTTTTGACATTTCAAAAATTTTTGAGAAAACCGTGGTAAACTCTTTCCCCGTAAATATTGTTACCTGGGGCAAGTATAGATCAGCACCTTGAGATAGTTGCGTATTAGGCTGCTTTGGCCTCATAACACTTAAAATTTTATTTTTTCGTGTTCTACATTATTAACTTGTTTTTCTAACATATAACATGGTTCGCAGCTACGTCAGAAAAACCAACAAAGACGATTATTCAAAAGAAATGAACTAAATGTGAACGTTGTCGAGATGATGATTGATAAATGCAAAGATATTAATTAAAATTTTTGTATAAAAATCATTTTGTCATATTAAATAACAAAATGTGTTCTTTGTTACTTTGAAAAAAATAAAAAGTGACATAAAGTAAATAATGTGAGATGAGGTATAATGAAATAAAACAAAAATATAAAGTTATATAAGCACAAAAGTTGTTATTAAACAATTTCTGTACTTACATCACTTTATATGTTTGTTTTATTTCACTATATCGTCTCATATTTCAGAGTTCAATCCTTGTTTGTTTAACAAAGGATGATAAAGTTATATAAGCACAAAAGTTGTTATTAAACAATTTCTGTACTTACATCACTTTATATGTTTGTTTTATTTCACTATATCGTCTCATATTTCAGAGTTCAATCCTTGTTTGTTTAACAAAGGATGATAAAGTTATATAAGCACAAAAGTTGTTATTAAACAATTTCTGTACTTACATCACTTTATATGTTTGTTTTATTTCACTATATCGTCTCATATTTCAGAGTTCAATCCTTGTTTGTTTAACAAAGGATGATAAAGTTATATAAGCACAAAAGTTGTTATTAAACAATTTCTGTACTTACATCACTTTATATGTTTGTTTTATTTCACTATATCGTCTCATATTTCAGAGTTCAATCCTTGTTTGTTTAACAAAGGATGATAAAGTTATATAAGCACAAACGTTGTTATTAAACAATTTCTGTACTTACATCACTTTATATGTTTGTTTTATTTCACTATATCGTCTCATATTTCAGAGTTCAATCCTTGTTTGTTTAACAAAGGATAACTCTAAAACGAAACAGCCTATCTTAATGCGGTAAAAAGCATTTTATAGTGGATTATTTCTACTTTTGCCAATTAACGAGCGTAAATAAACTACAAAGCTTTTTATCTTGCAGGTACGCTATTGCCTCGTTTCGGAGTAAGTGTAGGGTAGCATGACATTTTGTACGATTTTGTCGCAAATTTAAAATTTTCAAGGATGAATTTATATGGTAATAGCTGCTCAATGCCATTTTTAACGACCCTGTCCAATATTTATACGATCGGTTAAAATGCCTGCATTTAAAGTCCTACTTTGCAAAAAACGCACTGCACTTATCCCACTCTGCCTTATAGTTTCCAGAATAACATATATAATTATTTAATTTACTGTACATTATTTTCATTCTATTTGCTAAGATTAGAAACATAAACTTACTTTATAAAGTAAAAATTTATCAATAGATAAAAATACATTTTAATATTTTAAACATTTTTAATAATATTAAAAATGTTTTATTATAGTATTTTATTAATTATTAACGATTTTAAAGTCTGTAGTAGAAAAATAAATATTTATTTAAATAAATAAAATCTAACAACTTGCTGCAATATACAGTAGATTATTATGATAGACTCTCAAAATGGTAGTCATCAGGAAAGGAAGTCCCTATAATTATATAAAATTTTTACAAAAAATTTACGGTATTAAAGTAAGATTTATTTTAATTTTTCATTCTAACTTTATACAGTTTTAACAGAATAATTTTTAATAAGTAAAAATTTATTAAAATCTTTATA
>AYEL01064317.1:0-51274 GCA_000484575.1 Olivierus martensii
GCGATTAGTGAGGTGGCGGTTTATAGAGGGAATTTCATGTTTTAACATATAGGAGCAGATTTGTTATTGGCTTTCATCAGGCAAATAACGAGGGTGGCGGTTTATAGAGGGGCGGCTTAAAGAGGTTTGACTGTATTTGAATTGTACTTTGCTGTTTTATAATCACATAATCAATGCTAGATCTCAATCCCTTTATTTCCTGTGTCCAAGTGAACTTATGTATGCCTTTATGTTGGAAGAAAGTATTACAAATTTTCATTTTGAATTCTGCACAAAGTTCAATTAGCCTTTCTCCATTATTGTGTACAATATCTTCACCATGTCTTCCTATAATGTCATTATCTTTTGCTCTTCCAACTCTTGACTTTAAATCTTCCATTATGAAAATTTCTTTATTACTTGGGATTGCCTCCAAAACTTCACTAAGCTTTTTCCAGAATTTTCCCTTGGTGGTCTCATCAGAGTCGTTTGTTGGTGCATGTGCTCCAATAATAACAGTTTCTTGACCATTTATTTTAATTTCTAAAGTTATAACTTGTTCATTTATAATCTAACAGCTGAAATGTATTTATTCTATTAAATTTTGATCATTATATTTTAGGAAACATATAATATAAAAAAATTATTAATATTGTTACAGAAATACAAGAAAAAAATTTTTGGTGGTACAATATTCTATAAATTAAAATTATGAGTTATAGTGTAAAAAATAATAATATGGCCATACATCTGTGAAATGGTTTTTTGTAGCTTTAATATGTAAGCTGATGGAAGACCAGTTTGCAATGGTTGAAACATTTCTTTATATATATCAAAGGATTCTCTGTCTAGTGCTGTACTGTTTTTTGTCTTTTTAAAAAATAATAGCATATTCAAAAGCTAAATGTTACTTGTTCTATAAAAAACAGATTTTAATATTTTATATGAACAATATACACTATATGATCAAAAGTATTGGGAAACCTCTCTTGCCTCATGGAAACAACTGTAGGCCACATGTAAATGAGTCCTACAGTATATAAAGAGTTGAAAACTACATTGGAACATTACATCTTCCGTTTGGGAGACAATGGGTCGGTCGGAAGAGCTCACAGACTTCCAACGTGGACAGATCATTGGGTGCCACCTAAGCAACAAGTCAGTTCGGGAGATTGTTGCTATTCTGCAGACACCCATTCCACGGTACACAATGTCATCATGAGATCCCAGGGTGCAATAGGAGTTCAACCACAAAGTGGGAAACCCAAGAAATTGTCGGAGAGAGACCGTCGAGTGCTTGGGTGTGTCACAAAGCGCCATCGGACATCCTCTGCTGAAATGATTGCCAAAGAATTCCGTAGTGCCTCAGGAAGTGCTGCCAATACAATAACCATTTGCAGGGAACTGAAGTCCTTAGGTTTCCATGGCCGTGCTGCTGCCCACAAGCTGGCACATCACCAGCATCAATGCGAAGCGAAGGGTAGAATGGTGTAAACAGCATCGCAACTGGACTCTGGAGCGGTGGTAACAGGTCCTATGGAGTGACGAATCCTGGTACGCACTGTGGCATTCAGATGGTCGAGTGTGGGTTTGGTGGATGCCTGGGGAATGTGTGTTGTGCTGACAGTGAAGTTTGGTGGTGGATCAATCATGATGTGGGGATCATTTTCATGGTTTGCACTGGGCCAGCTGGTTCGGGTCAACAAAGTCATAGACTCTGCATTATACATCGACATTTTAAGCAATTCCACATTGCCAACACTGTGGCAACAGTACGGGCTAGGACCAAGTCTGTTTCAGCATGATAATGTGCCTTGCCACAAATCGAGGGCTGTGAAGGAGTGGTTTGAGGAGGTAGAGGTGGAAGAGATGGACTGGCCTGCCCAGAGCCCTGATCTCAATCCCATTGAACGCCTCTGGGATGAATTGGAACGCTGACTTCGTGCCAGGCCACATCGCCCAACTTCGGCAGGAGAATTGTTCGCCGTTCTTCGAGAGGAGTGGAAGAATATTCCTGAACAAACCTACCGACACTTAGTGGAAAGTCTTCCTCGGAGAGTCCAGGCTCTGATCGATGCTAAAGGAGGCCCAACACACTATTAAGTTTTATACAATAAAGACTATCGTCCATGAGTAACTATGTCCCAATACTTTTGATCATATAGTGTATATAGAAAGCATTTTTAAAAATATATTTCTCAAATGAAATGATACAATCATATATTCCAAATATTAAAAAAAAAAATAAATTTTATCGTAGAACTTTTGAATACATCTGTGCATATAGTACATCATAAATCTCTAAAATTATAAAATTAATTTCTTTTTATTTTATATTATTTTAGTTTAAATGAAGGAAAGGGTAAACAGCAATTTGAATTATCATTGAAACAGTTATTACAATCATTAACAGGAATGATGCTTTATCGAACTGATTCTACACTGGTGGTCCAAGGTGCTTGTCTGAAATATTTTCCATTTGCTATTCCAGATATTCTTTCAGTATTTGATTCCAAAGAGCTTAGGTAAATTTATCTGTAAATTAAATATTTAATATATATAATTTTTATAAAAAAATTGATTAAGAATAATTAAAAAAATTTATTTTTTATGATATATTATGCTATTAATAAATAATTTATTAATTGAGATTTGAACATTATTTTTAATAATAATAATCATCATTAATGTTTTTGCACTTACAACTTCTTTAATTTTATTCTAATTTAATAGCTTTTAATTATTTTAGTTATAAAATTGATCAGAATTCTTAATTAACTGATTCCATTTTTTGGAAAAAAAATTTTTAGTTAAAGAATTAGCATTGCTGTTGGAATCAATATATGTTTAATAATTATAAATAGTTATAGGGGTTAATTATCAGTATATGTTAAATTATAGTTGCAAAACAACAGTTTTGAAGAACGATAATTAATCTTAACCCATTGAAGTTTGTAGACAGGTATACACATCATGAAAGGCAAATAAAAAAAGGGTTAAAAAATTTAGTTTTGATTTAATTAGTGTAGCTATTGCGATTTTTTTTGCAGTTATAAAACCAATGATGGTTCCTAAATATTTTGAGTGCCAAATTTTTTTTAGATTATGTTTTTACAATAAATAATTTGAATGGATTCTATTAGTAGAATTTGGATTATTTTTATCCAATCTTATTGATTCTGCATTCTATTCTATTATATTATATTAAATCTTATTCTGGTTTTGGGACGTGATAATCTTATTTTTGAAATTTTAAGTAAAAAGTGAAATTTTCATATGATGATCTCTAAAATTCATAAAATTGAAAAAATTATTGTCAATAATATAAAAATATTGATTAATTCTGTTAAAATAAATGATATTTTTTTAATTTTTTTTTTTTGCTTTGTTTTTATCAATTATTATGTAAAAAAAAATGAAAAAATCTGAATGTAAACACCCTCAAGCTATTTAAATGGGTGTAGCATGTTTATATGGCAGACAGTCATTTCCCAGCAAATTGCTGCCAAGCCTATTTTACTGTACTGCATGTGGTATTTTGGGTGTAGTGTATGTCAACAAAGCATCTGCAGGTCAATTAGAATAAACTAAAGAATACTATAGCTATTTATGTATGAGAGGGAACGATTTTCATATATATTGGGTTTTTTTATATAAATTCAAAAATTTATAAAAAAATTAATATAAAAATTATTAATATGAAGGAAAAACATTCCAATAAATATATTTTATTAATAATAATGACAATATTTCAATAAATTTATGTGACTTTTCAACTAATTATATGATATAACTTCTTCAATGAAAATTTGCATAATACTTTGTTTTTTATTTATAATTTTTTAAAATATGGTTAATTTTCTTAATTCATAGCTTATTTCATTCATAAGGCTTGCTGATATTCGAAAATAATAAATATTTCATTGGATGGATAAGATTTCATATAAAAAAATTGTTTTCTCTTTGATTTCGTATAAGAAATGAAAAGTTGTGAAAAATATAAAATTCAAAAAATATTCACGTCATTAGAATGAGAATGAAAAACATAAACAATAAAAATTTCAATGAAAATTAAACAAGTTTTCACAATCTGAATTTTTTGCATATTAATTAAGTTTATTTTTTAATATTTCACACACTTCAATGGGTTAAAAGGATTTATATAAAAATATATAACTAAAAATTACATATCTAAAAATATCTATTAAATTAATTGTATTCTGACAGCCACTCTTTCTAAATAAATACAGTTATCCCCAAAGTTATGTTTTAATAGTTCCATGGCTGATGAATAATGAATTCAATCCAGGATTTTGAATCCCAGGATTACTTTACAGCATTTATCAAACATATAAATATCTATTTGTTTATTCATTTATATTACAGACATTGATATTACTTACATTTAAAACCGTTAATTTTTTGTATTTTTCATTATAAAACATTTTACATTTTAAATTTTAATTATTATTAAGTTTAAAAATTCATATTATTTATTAAATTATTATATGATAAAGAAATATCTCATAAATTTGGTCAAAAAGATCAGGATCTTCAAGACTTTATCAAACATAGGGATTTCAATATTGTGATCCATCAATTTGTCATATTTTTTATAGTTAACAATGTAATTTACCTACGCAAAAAATTAAAAATTGTGATATTCATTATATAAAAGGAAATTGTAAGTTAGAGCTTTCTTTTTATGTAATTTTAATATTTAATAAATCAAGGAACTATTATGCTGCTTGTTACTTATAAAGTAGCTGTTATCAACTGAAAAAATTGTTTTCATAGATGTCATAATAATATGGTTTTTATAGATATCACTCTTAATTAAAATTACATTTTATAATGCAATAGAGTCTTGATTATCCAAGGTAATGTGGACTAATGGTACCTTGGATAATTGAAAATTTAGATTATATAGATAATATAGAAAGTTTGATAAATTATTATTTAATACACTGGATATAAATACATTAATGTGATGATGAACACATTTCCAGATTAGATATATTTATTGAATATGATGACTTTTATTATGTAATTTAAAAATGAATCGTTGTTTATTTCATATTGATATTTTTTTAATTTTTATATTAAAAGATCTGTAAATAAAATAAAGTATTTTTATGTATAATTTAACACACGTATAATTCAAAAATATCTTGCTTTAAATACCGATAATAACATAAAATAGCCCTCCAAGCAAGGTATAAACAAAGTTTTAATTATCTATAACGTTTTCGGACCAGATTAAAGTCCATCTTCAGTAGTACGTTACAAATCTACCAAGTTCTAAAGTTCTTTGAACATTATAGAACAGAATTTTTAAAATACATTAATAGAACACAATTCATATTAATAAATTTTGAAAACAAAATAATGGAATAAATACATTTCATATTAAGAATTCTGGGAAATAGATCATAGCATTTCCTCTTAATAGCATACATGTTAAATAAACTAATATGGAAAAAATATACACACATACATAAGGTAATATTAAATACAATAATAAACAAAAATAATAATCTTATATAAAACATATAATTAATATAACACAACAGCATAAATAAGTCAAGTTCAGAAATTCAGGATCATGGAAACACCATATGTCCAAGCATAATAGTAGAGTAACAGAAAGAATCAAACAATAGCGAACATAGTGATATTTGGTTACCAGCATATCTATAATCTATTCTTAGCAGCCCACTTCCATGATGGTGGCAAATCATCTGGAGCATTATCGTTAATGAGACACTTATAATTTGATTCTTTAACTAATTCAATAGCTTCATATGTGACCAGGCCTCTCCCTTCATATATAGATTTTATAACTTTAGCATTGCCCCAATCAATATCAATATCATAAAACTTCATCGCCAAGGTCATAGTTAACCTACCAGCCATTATATCCGCTTTATGCTCGTCAAGCCTTTTACACAAATTTCTAGCCGTACTTCCTAGATAATATTGCAGGGAGCATTCATCTTTATTAATGATTGGGATTTCATATATACCAGACTTTCTGTTAGCAGGTATTTGGTCTTTCACATTCCTCAGGCAGTCAAATAGAGTCTTTCCTTTCTTCCACACAATTTTATGTTCAAACGACCCTATCATCCTATTAGATATATTACTAAGTCCTTTATCATAAACAACATCGATAAACCTAGAAGTGTCAAGTGTATCCTGCCTAATAGATGGCTTAGGGCATGGATTTAACAAGGCAGTGGAAATCTTATTCCATACTCCTATGATAGTTTTATAAGTATAACCATATTTTTTCCCTTCTTTCAGTATATATTGTATTTCAGATCGTTTATCAGACCACTTAGTTATGTGGGTGCACACTCTGGTAAATAAAGACCTAAAAACCGCCAGTTTGTATTGGTAGAGGTCATTTGACCAGGATGGGATCATGACCAAGCTATATGTAGGTTTCTTGTAAATATTGTAATATACTCCCCATTTTCTGTGTTTATTTGTAGATCTAGAAAGTGGAATGCAGTGATAGATACCTGTTCTACCTTAATTTTAAGTCCCAAAGTGTGGTCATTAAGAGCATTCGCCAGCGCTACCTCAGATTTCATATCTTTCCATATGACACACAAGTCATCCACGTAATGCAAGTATAGTTTGATTTCTGACTGAAAGCGGTCTAAGACACAGGACTCTTTAAACCTTACCACAAGTTCAGCCATGACACCAGCCAATGGCCCACATATAGGGACACCTGTTTTTTGGAGGTAGTAACTACCACAATATACATAATAGGAGTTATAGGTTATAAGGTGACAGATATCTCTTATTAAGGTGTGGTGGCATTCAGATTGGGGGAGGTGTTGGATCAAAAACCTGTATAAATCAGGGATGCCGGCGGTTGTTGTATGGATGGATATAAGGACTCATAATCCATAATTGTATAAGCCTCTTGTGGGAGGGGTCCTGTCTCCAATAATTTATCTAAGAAATCAAGAGACGAGTTCACTACATAAGGGTAGTCTTTCATATGCTTAATCACCCATACAGCAATAGTTCTTTCTAATTGGTAGAGTGGAGACGACTGTTTGTCTATCATTGGGCGTATGGATATGGGGTCCTTATGGGCCTTAATATAGCCGAATAGACGGGGTGCAAATGGGGTTCTTACAGGTTTAACCTTCCATATGGACGGGAAGTGCTTAGATTTAAGGATAGTATTGAGCCTATTGTTAAGCCTATCAGTCGGGTCATACGGTATAAGTACAGAGTTAGACTCCGTTACAAATTTAGACAATAGATCATAATAATGTTGCTTATAAATAAGTACCAGTTTTTTAGACTTATCGTCCCTGGTACATACAATAGAGTTATCTACCATCCATTTTCGTGCATATTTAGTCATTGCATTAAGCCTATTATCTTTAGTAGAATTATGTGCAGACATCATCTTAAGGATGAAGTCCAAACGAAGCCTTTCTTTATCTGCTTCCTGCTGTCCTTCTATCATGTGGTCTACCTGGGGTGCAAGTTCACATACAGTCAGGCTGTCTTGTAATACTGCCATAGGACCCTTGATCAGCAGATCTTCTACCGGTTGCGGTACGTTAATATCGTCCACTATCACAGCAACATCTAGTTTTAGTTGTGCCTTACTGTCCTTTATATATTGATTAAAAAAGATCCATTTGATCTTCTTAATATATCTGGCACGTATTTGTAACTTTATACAAGCTTGAGCATGGATGATATAATCAATATCTTGTATTATATTTGGACCATAGCGTCTCAGCAAAAAATTCCTATAGCCTTCAATCTTCTTCTTTCTGGCGTAAAACTTTCGTTCCACATCCGAAATTGCAAAGTTTAAGCATCTATTCTTGACTTGTTTCAAAATGTAATTCAATCTCACAGGCAACTTAATGCGGAAAATCGACATAGGGTAAACACCGTTGAACCTGCATTCACGGAGAAAGAGAACTAACTCCTCGGAATTTACTAACACAGTCTACAAAACTTCCTTATTAGTTTATTTAATATGTATGCTATTAAGAGGAAATGCTATGATCTATTTCCCAGAATTCTTAATATGAAATGTATTTATTCCATTATTTTGTTTTCAAAATTTATTAATATGAATTGTGTTCTATTAATGTATTTTAAAAATTCTGTTCTATAATATTCAAAGAACTTTAGAACTTGGTAGATTTGTAACGTACTACTGAAGATGGACTTTAATCTGGTCCGAAAACGTTATAGATAATTAAAACTTTGTTTATACCTTGTTTGGAGGGCTATTTTATGTTGTTATCGGAATTTAACACACTTTATTTTACACTGTTTTGTTACAAAAATTTATAAAAATCAATATGAGGTGAAAAATGATTCATCTCAGATAATACAGAACCTCAAATAAACTAAAAAAAATTATAAAATTTATTATTATAAAATTTTTTATAATAATGCAAAGTTATTTTTAATGCTTATTTTTTAATTTATGATTTTTTATCAACTTTTGGGTTGTTCAGAAAGTAATTTCGTTTTTTTCTGTGAGTATTGTCAGTTCTATTTTTAATCAGCCAATTTTATTCCAAACCCTATTGTCATTATATATTTTGATGGCTGGCATTTCAAAGTTTATTTATAAAAAAATTTTTTTTGATTCTTTTTTTTTGTGTCATATCAGAATGGAAAATAAAATAGAGATTTTCAGCATGTTTTGTTTTTTTTATTACCGAAAAGGTAAGAATCTGTTCAAACAAGAAAAAAGTTATGTGAAGTATATGGAGATGTGTTAACAGAACGCCAGTGCCAAAACTGATTTGCAAAATTTTATTCTGATAATTTCAATATTAAAGATGCACCACATTCTGGAAAGTCAGTTGAAGCTGATGATGACAAAATAAAGATATTTGAACAAACCGCTGAATAACAATGTGAGAAATTGTTACAAGATTGAATTTTTTTTAATTCAATGATTCACGACTATTTGAAATGATTTGATTTTGTTTCAAAGCTCAATATTTGGGTTCCACATGTTCTGAAAGAAAGAGATTTGCTTCATCGCATTGAATCTGTGATTTGCTGCTCAATAATAATAACATATATAGACAGTGGTGCTTTGGTTAATGAAGAGTGGCTATAAGAAAAAAATGTCTTGGTTAACAATGCAGGCTTTGGTTAATGACTCCTGATTGGCTGTCTTGGTTAACGACGCATGCTTTGGTTAACGACTCCTGATTATGTGAACTTTCCAATAAAATAGAGCTCTGTAAAACAGCTCGTCATCGCATCACGTGATTTGTTAGTTGTTAATCTTTTTTTTTTTATCACAATCAATTCAGATCCAACAATATCATTATTAAAATTAATAAAATTATAACCATATAAAAATATATTTAAGTAAATAATAATTAACATATAGTTATGAAAACAAATTATTTAATTAACTAAAAATAGACATGCAACAGTTCACTAGTTTTTAGTTTCTGAAAGATGATTTCTAGACGATTATTATTTTAAATTCTGCAAACAAAGTCTGATTCTATTGTTTGATTGTGTTATATATTACTTCACACCTGCAAGTGGTGTGACATCGCAGTTTCAGATTCTATTAGAAGGAAAAAAACGTCTGTCCGAGATTCTACAGTTCATATATACAATAAATCGGCGAGTGCGTGTCACTATTCGTTCACCATCAAAAGACAAAATCAAATCTCATCTGTATAATAATCATTGAATTTATAAGCTATTAATCAGTGTTTATGGGTTCGTTTGTCAAAAAACTCTGAAGTGAGCCCAATTGTCCTTCTGGTGAAGATTGATAATTATAAACTGTTTCCATCATGAGTATTACAGCACAAATCAAAAGTGGAAAAGTTCTTTATTATAACTGAAGATCTTTCAGCTTTATTAAGGCATCATCAGCATATTACAAAAATGAATAAATATTCGAATGTTATACAAAAGCAAAAAACTCAAAAAGAATACAAAAGAATTTATGCAATGTATAACTGTTTTCATGAAAAAATCATTTTATTAATATTAATTTTTTCATATCAAATATAATAAATAAATGATATATTCCATATTTTTAGGACATTTTAAATGAGTTTTATCTGCATTTCTAATATTTACTATGGTTTTGGGGAGGAGCTGGAACAAATTAATCATTCTTATAGGGAATCGTGCCTTGGATAACGACAATTTTGGTTAACAACGGTAATCCAGGAACGGATTACCGCCATTAACCAAGGCACCACTGTACTCATATATAAGCCAACACCCCAACTTTCAAGTGTTAGAACAAAATGATATTCATTGAAATAAATCAATAATTTTTTATAATTTAAAAAATTTTCTAAATCCTGGTAACTATTTAAATAAATAAGGCCACTTAGACAAAACACTGGATTTACAACATTGGAACATTGTTTTGCCTTTCATTGTAAAGAAAAAGCTGGATAGAGAGCAGGAATCAATCACATTGTTTCAGGTCTTTCTATAATATGATTTTATTGAAATGTTGTTCAGCAGAAAATATCAAAGAAATGTTTTAAATATTTCATTATTCTTGAATCTCAACAAAAAAAATCTAACAAAGTTTAAATGATAAAATCAATCAAAACACACAATGGAAATTTGTCTGAAATTGATGAGTGCACATGTGTTCATTGGATGTGCAAATCTGATATCCAAAATCAACTGAAAAATAATCATCCCATATTTTCTAAATTAAAAATATCTGAAAATGCACAAATTGCTGGTCAGAAACAACAGAGATCAGTATTTTTCTGTTTAATATTACCGTATCTGCCGGCGTATAAGACTCACTTTTTTTCTTTGAAAATAGGTCTGAAAAACGGGGTGCGTCTTATACGCCAATACTCAGTTTTTGATTACATTCATTTCTGGAAATTTCCTCTATTCGGAGTTATGCGATTTCTTTCTTGTTTCCTTGCGGAGTGTGGGAATATTAGTTACGTAGAGTTCAATGAATGCGCATGCGCTTTCATCGACGATCACAGCTGGGCCTAGCATTTCTCAAGTTTGTGAATGGGTCAAAGCTTCATGGGATGCTGTGAAAACAGAGACAGTGGTTAAATCATTTAAGAAATGTGGCATTAGTAATGCAATGGATGGTACAGAGGACAATTTGTTGTATGAGGACTCAGATGCTGATTTAGAAGAGGTTTCAAGTGACTCTTCATTTAACTCTGGAGATGAGTGTCTGGGTCTTGATGAAGAAGATTAAAAGGTGTTCTTTCCCAGATAGATTGGGTATTTGCAGAAAGTATTTGCTGTTTGTATTACTTTATATTTAAAATACTGTAAATTCATTATAATGATCAGTAATAAAGTTTTATCCTTCAAAAATGTGTATAAAAAAGAGGGTGCGTCTTATGCGCCGGCGTCTTATACGCCGGCAAATACGGTAATTAATGATACATGCATAGTGTTTATTTTCCAGGAACCCGGGATCCCAGGTTCCCGGGAAATTGTAAGATTTTCACACTTTTTGTATTCCCGGGAACTACCATGCAGATACAAAAAATTATAAAATATAATTAAATTAATTCTGAAGACTGTACGAGAGTTATTTATCAAAGAATTTGTTAATTGGCAATATGGAAAAACATGTAGGCGTGGTTACACTAACAGAGTGCACTCACATCTGATCATAAATTATATCTAATTGATCTATGAGTACCCAGTATGATACGTGTTGGCAACTTGGTTGGTTAGTTTACTACTTTTCCTTCTTATGAAATCAACATAAAATTTGCATTATTTTAAATTAATTTTATTATAATGTTAAGTAGGTAATTAAAAAAGTGACTGTGAATTACTTACTTAACTTTTGGAGAAGAGACCACAGGAAATTTGGAAGAGAAACCAATGACGTTGAATGAAAAATTAGAAAAAGCGATCCACTCAAAGACAAAGGTCCTACATTGTTCAACTAGCCTGAGTTCTAGCATGAGCAAGATTGTGAAGCAAGAATTATAGTTATTTGAATCAACAGGAAATCAATCATCAAGTACAGTATTATAAAACTGGGCCAGGTTCTGAAAACAATTCCTTCATCATCAGTTAAAGCAGAAAGAGCATTTTCTGTTGCAGATTTGTTTATTAACAAAGCTATGAACTAGACTGAGCGATAAGAGCATTGATTACTTATGTTTCCTCAAATCATACATTAAGAATAAGTGATGTATATTTTATTTATATTTTGTAGTTCAAATTGTGAATTAGTCATACATAAAGGAATATAAATTTTAGAATTTATTAAATGACTAGAATTTATTAATGTATTTTTTATTAATATTAATTATAAATAACTACTGTTTTAGATTTTGTTAAATTTAATGCATTCCCGGGAATCCCGGGAATGGCTTTTATGTTCCCAGGATTTCCCGGAAGTTCCCAGGAATGAAAAAAAGCCGGGAAATCATAAACACTATACATGCATTAGCAGCAGCCATGTTTACTCTTTGCAGAAGATTGATCTATATGTTCTCAATCGTATTTATGAAGTGCTCTGTAAATTAATATTTTTGAATTTATTTAAATATGAACATTTACATATATTCACATATTTTAACAATATAATCAAGAAGAAATAGGCATTTTTAGAAATAAATATATCACATTCACCTGTTATCATGGGACATGCTAATAGCACAAAGAGGATGCAATAGGATCACTTCATATATTTTCAGTTGTTTATAGAGTATTTAATATATAAATATCTATAAAAATTATTAATTTATGTACAGTCATACTTATCCACATTTTTTAACAAAAATATCAAAAAAACCAATAAGATGATGATCTTTGTTAGGAATAAATCTGACAAAATGCGTGGATGGCACAAAAGTGTGATGGGAATATGGTGCAACTGAGTTGGCAAGTGTTGTCAAAAATTGGAAAATTTTTGATTGATTTGATTTTTGATGTATAAGCTGACCCACTTTCTTCAAACATTTTTTCTGGGAATAAATCTTCAGTTTATATTCAAATATATACAGTGAAACCTCCCTATTTGGACAAATTTGGTTCCTTCAAAATGTGTTCAGCTTATAAAGGTGTCCAACATAGATTCATAAAATTAAAATTTTTTATATGCATATTAACACTAAATTTTCATGGCAATGAAATCTTTATTCAAATCAAACTGAAAACCTTTATTATTTTAAATGTAACTCAAAAATGTCAAATACACATTGCAGTCTGTCAGTGCTTTCAACATAGGAACTATTTATTTGAAAAGAAGTCTGTAAGTAGAGTTTGCCTTTTTTATTTAATTTGCACTTCATCCACACATTTTCAATTCTATTTTTTAGAGTTTCAACAATCTCTGATTCATTATTAGAAAATGCATATTGTTCAAGTTCTTCTATGTATTCCAAAGCTGTTTCATAAGTAACTGGTTCTTGAAGAATTGTAGTGTCATGATGATCCTGTTCCTCTTCTGACAAATGTTTTTATGAATTGAGCTGGATATAATTTTTTTCAATCAAATCACTGGCTGTATAATTTTCATCTTCATTGATGGATAAGATTTTTGTCAAAATTTGCAAAACCTTCAGTTAAAATTTCGTGAATGATAGTTCTCAGGAAGAGTACTAGGTCAGGCAGAGTCAAGTCCTAGATCAAAGTTATCGATCTCTTGCATTCCTTTCTCAGTTTAATCTATAAGGAACCCAGCTTTTTTAAAAAATTTCTGAATAGTTAATTGTGAAACTTCCTGCTATGCAACATAAATCTATCTCACTGCATCCAGAATAAAAAATGATTAACAACTTGCTTTTTTTGGTCTAATGTCAGTTTGTTTATTTTCTTTTGCTGCTTTTTAACATCATTCAAAGGAAAATTTGATCACAGCAACAGAAGAAACACAAACAATTCTCAAAGAATAAAAAAGTAAAAAAATAAACTAAACTAAAACTAGCCAATTATAGTCCACATATTTTTGATGATACATTACTGTAATAAAATATCCCATCAAAAACATCTCATATGTAAAAAAATAAGCCAAGTACAGTATTATCGAAACAGGATATTTGTGAAAATTTAGATCGGTTATTTTGGTTGTTGTTGTTATTATTATTTTCTTAAATCGTCAAACAAGTAGTTGCATCTAAATTTGTCGCAATTTAGATGCAACTACTTGTTTGACGATTTAAGAAAATAATAATAACAACAACAACCAAAATAACCGATCTAAATTTTCACAAATATCCTGTTTCGGTAATACTGTACTTGGCTTATTTTTTTACATATGAGATGTTTTTGATGGGATATCATTTATTTTTTAGATGAAAACATGTTTCTGAGCGAAAATTATAACAATAATATTTAATACATCATTATATACTCTATTTTTATTTTGATCGAATTGACGATTTTAACAGAAATTTACTAAAATAATAAACAAACATAAAATATATGAAATTAGGTCGAAATCGGTTGAATAATATGACCATAAAAGAGTTCGTGATGAAAAGACCCTTACTTTATTCTTCTTAGCCCTATTGGGCTATATTTTTCACCATGGCTTAATTAACATAATTAATATTTACATCTCAGATTTCTTCGAAATCGGTCAAACGATGTGACCTATAAAACCACATCTAGACAAGAAAATCATCGTCTTCTACACCTTTTAATTTTAGCCCAATTGGGCCAAAATTTTTAGATGATTTTAAGTGAACTACGCTATGCCTATATTCTGAATTTGGTCAAAATCGGTTAAGCAATGCGATATGTAAAGCCATTTATAGAAATCGGATCCCCCTTTCCCCCCTTTGTTTTGACCCGATTGTGCTCAAATTTTCAGGGGACCTCAAGGAAACTAAGAAACACCTGTATTCCAAATTTCATCAATATCGGTTAAACTATGCGACCTGTAGAGGTGTCTGCATAGGAGGAGAAGAAGGAGAAGAAGAAAAATGACGCTTTTTTGTCGATTTTTGCAATTTTTAAACCGCTTTAATTCTATTATTAATTGGATATGAAACTTCAAATTTAGCAATCTATGTCCTATTGAATACTTTTCTCAAATGTAATTGTCAGATTAATAATATTTAACTTAGGACCAAAGTAACAGCGAGTTGAATTTTGGCTGTAATGACTCCGGTAATAATAGTCAGTCAGTGACTACTGTACTTGGCTTAGAGTCACTGCCGTGCCTCTTGATTCTGGCTATAATTTGGCTAGTTTTGGGTAATACATCCATGGATTTTCTCAATCCTTGATTTTTCTCAATGCTCAATGTTTATATTTGCAATAAGTAATCTGCAGATTTATGAGATGTTTGAGTTATCAGCAACCATCTGAAGGTGTGACTAATCAATTTTATAAGTTTCTCTTTCACAAATTCCTTTGGTTAATCTTCTAAACTTAACTGAAATTTAAGATCTTATTTCAACCAATAATCAAAAACTGTCCATCTTATTACAAACAGTTGTTCAAGATACAGGTTATTATATTATACAAATTATAGTAAAATTATTAAGGTAATAGCAGCGGCATAGATTAATTTATCAAAATGATTACATTTATAATTTACTTTCAAAATATTTCATTAAGGGAATTTTCATTTAGGTTATTGATTTTTGACTATAATATTTCTGCAATATATTATTGCATCAGTCTAAATTATTTTTGTAATTATGATAATTTATTTTCATATTTCATTATTATGTTTATCATATTATATTTTTCATTATATTATTTACTTCATGACTAAAAGTTTAATCTTAAAGTATCAATATTCTGTTGTTATAAAAGATTTGTTTTCTCCTGAAGGATCTTTATACTAGCGATACTGCAGAACAGTCACCATCACCACCAATCAGTCCAGAAAGTCATCATCAGGATATGTATTGTTCTAGTACTATACCAGGAGATGGGACAGGAAGTATGAATGTTACTAATTCTGAAGGGAAAGGTGATTCTCCAAAACGATTATGCTTAGTATGTGGTGATGTTGCATCTGGTTTTCATTATGGAGTTGCATCTTGTGAAGCATGCAAAGCTTTCTTTAAGAGAACTATTCAAGGTATTTTTAATTAAAAATTCTATTTAAAAATATATATTATTGTATTGCCCAAATATAAATTATATTCCTTATTTACATTACTTTGAATATTAAAGTTTAGTGAAAATTTTCTTTTTCATGTTAAGTAAAATTAAACCAGAAATTTAAAAACTATCATGCATTTCAGTATTTGATATTTATTATAGCTACCAGATTTTTCTCCAATAACTTAAAAAGTATTTTTTACAAAAAGTCCAATTTATATACATTTGATTTACTTAATGCTTTTTCAATGGACAAATGGCCATGTAGCTGTAGATGTAGGAAGGGGGGAAATTTCTCAGCAATTTTTTTTCAATGGACAAATGGCCATGTAGCTGTAGATGTAGGAAGGGGGGAAATTTCTCAGCCCTAGCACTGCGACCACCAAAGGTCTATTGTGAACCTCCAACAGAATTATCCCAGAAAAAGTCCCATTTTAATCACGAAAGACAGTATCTTCTTCAATGGGACTATAGCAAGATCTAGTGTAAGGAAATACAACCCAAGCAGATCAAAAATGGCCATAGTTTATCAGAATGTCAATTTCCATATTCTAGTTTGTAAGCAGAGATACTAAAGCTTATTTCATATAAATGATAAAAATTAAATTATTGAAAAATAATTGGAATTTGTGGAAGAAAAATTGTTCTGCCATATAATCATTAACCATTTTGTGCACTTAAAACATATACCTATTTCAGGATAACTATTATATTTTTATTTCTAGGATAGTTGTTTATTTAATTTTCAATATAAACAATGTATCTAGTTATTCAATTTATACAATTTTAAATTTTTTTCTGAATATTTTAATGTTACAGATCATTTTATGTCACAGACAGATTCCTGATTTTTATTCTTTCATGAAACCTATCAGAAAGTTGCCTATTGATCTTATATTTATTCTGCAAGATATTCTTTATTTTTGATGGGATGCTATAATTTTAGTGCCTAAACAATGATTCAGTCATAGTAAAAAACAAATTTTTCTTCAAACATTGATGTTTATTTTACAGTATAGTCAGTCACTGAATTATACTTTTTAACAAAAGCTGTTAATAAATCACACATTTCAATAGCAGATGTTAAATATTCACTTTCAGTAATATTAACAAAATATCCTTAAAGTAAATTCTAATAATTATAATAGCTTTTAATTTTTTTTTTATAAAATACTATATAAATAGCTAATGTTCTCAGATTATAAATTAATATCTTAATTCGAAAGCACTTTACATATATCATTTGTTATAATAATTATAATAACTTTTAATTTTTTTTTATAAAATACTATATAAATAGCTGATGTTCTCAGATTATAAATTAATATCTTAATTCGAAAGCACTTTACATATATCATTTGTTTACTATCATTATTAATTGTAGCACGATTCAGCATTATAATAAATTTAATAAACATAAAGCTAAAGGAACAAGATACAGAATGGATATTACATTATATTAGATCATTCCATGTTAACTCATACATGAATTGCATGATCAACCAGAAAGCTTACCAATTGCACAATAGTTATAATAATAAATGGTCAAAATGAAGGACTCTTCACTGTTTACAGTTCATTTATTTTTATTATAAGTAATAGTACTAAAAAAAATTGCATCACTTACATAAATTAGAGTATATAACTAAAAACATAATATAATACATCATTAGTTGCTCAAATGGCATCATCCTGTTACAATAAACTCTCTTGGATGATGCAGCATCTATTGGCAATTTTATCATTCAGTAGATGGCTATAAATAGAATAAATGTGCAACACTTGTAATAGTCAGTATAATGTTTTGAAGTTGATATTCTTAAATGGCTAAATTTTCTCAACTGATTCTTCATAAGTATAACTATTAATAATATTTCTGTGAAGACAATCAGTAAATAAGTCTTTCCCATTTTTTTAATTATTATTGTCAGTATGCAAATATTTCAATTTTATTATTTAATTGTATCAAAAATGAAATATTATAATAAAATAAGTTGTGGCATTACATTTTTTTATTTGTTTCTATCATTCACTCTATTGAAAAATAAACTAAAATAGCTCTTTAATGAAAAATTGTTTTCAATTTTTTTAGCACTTTTGTATATTTTGAATTCTTTATTTTCTGTATAATAGAAAATGACAGTAAGCCAAAAATCTTATCTTAATAGAAATGTCTGGATAATTTTAAATGAAATGGAATTTCAATTAATAATGCAATAAGAAAAAACAGACACTAAAGCTAAAAATTAAATTCAAAGAACAGCTTTTTAGCTACTATACTTTATTCTAAAATAATATTTTTAGCTACTCAAAGAATTTCACCATTTTAGCCACAATAGAATATATTAAAATTAAAATCAAAAATTCTGTTTTGAATATGTGTTGCTAACCAAAAAAACATATGCATATAAGATTTGTGTAACAGCATGCACATACAAAATTCTAATTTGAGTTCAAAAACTTATCCAATGGAATTCTTTTGTTTTTTATTCTAAAATTTTTATTCTATTCTATTATTTTGTTATTATTTAAGACAATTATATCCTTTGAGTAGCTGAAGCTATTACTTTAGAATAAAGTTTATTTGGCTAGAGTGTTATTTGAGTTCAATTAACAACTTTTTGTATCTTATTTGTTTAAAATTTAAGAAAGTATTAAATTTCAGTTATATCCTCCTCGGATCCACTACAAAAAAAAACCTATTTATTTTGGGAAATTTTGAGTTTAAAGACAATCAGTAAATAAGTCTTTCCCATTTTTTTAATTATTGTCGGTATGCAAATATTTCAATTTTATTATTTAATTGTATCAAAAATGAAATATTATAATAAAATCCATATTTAATCCATGACAGCCATATGAACTTATATCTGTAGAATGGGTCGGCAAATTGCGGCTCTTTGATTATGTATATGTGGCTCTGAAGTAAAACTGAAAAAAAAAACTTATTTCACAGCATAAGCAAATTGCTATAAAGATCTATAGAAGGCAGACTCAATGTTTTTCAATATTTGGAATAGTCTTCCAGACTCATGAGTTTAAAAAATTTGCATTTGGTGTTCTCAGTATCTTCAGATCTATATATTTACATGAACAATTGTTTTCTAACATGAATTTTCATTAAATGTAAATTGTGGCGCCAAATAGAGGATTAACCAACTTGAAATCGTACCTTACCGGTCATACAGAAACTTTCTAAGGAAATGCAAGCTCATTGCTCATACTGATTAAAACCAATGACAGCAATTCTTATGTGATTTTTTATTTTTTGTTTTTTCTTCACATAATAAAGATATAATTAATATTATAACTTTTCATGATATTACTTTAAATTTTCCTTATTTGTAAAGATATATTTATGGCTCTTCTTCATGATAATTTTTAAATTATCATGAAGGATAGGTTTGGCTCTTCCATCTCAAAAGTTTGCCAACCCCTGCTGTAGAATCATGTTATTGCCTATGGTCCCAGTCAAAGTATGCTCTTCATTGCCATCTAAATTTCTGCAATTCTACTTTCCAATAAAATTAACAGAAATATATATTTCATTCCAATATATTTTGTCAGAATGATCAAGTTTCCCAATCTCACTGGACATGTGCAAATAAATTTCTAATTCATCAAAAATTTAAAAAAGTAAATCATCTTATTGTTATATAAGAATATAAAGGTGATCAGTAGAGAGAAAATGTTTACTATGCCTAAAGGATGGTTTATGAAAATTACATGTTGATATAATGTGAATGTAAAGAATAGACTTTATTAATAAAAATTTATATATATATAATATTTTTCTAGTATAAATACTAGGAATGAGCTTAACAGCAATTTCTGAGTTACTGGTTAACCAGCGATCAGTGAATGCTGTTTAGTAAAAGTGATGAGCATGTGGTGACCAGCTGTGTGTTGTGAGAGAAAATTATTCTCGCTTATTCAATATATTAATGCTATACTATATACAGTATTTCTATAGTTGTATATGCAAAATATACAAGGCATAAAGTTTTTTAATTGTTTTATCTTATTGTAACAAATAAAACTCCATTACAGGGGTGGGCAATTTTTTTTTGTAGGAAGCTGTATAGAAAAATTTATGGTGGGCCACGGGCCAAAACAAAACAATTGATAATAATAGTATTTATTTAAAAAAGAGAAGGTGCAGATATGTAAGTATACATAGCATTGATATTAGATATAATAAAATAATGTGGGTATGTAAGTATACATAGCGTTGGTATTAGATATAATAAAATAATGTGGCCCGTGGGCCAGAGGTTCCCACCCCTACTCCACTATATTAACTTGAAAATAAATTCCCAGCTCAATGTGATGCTGTCAGTTTATTTGCAGAAGTAAATTATAGTGAAACTTTTACAGTTGAAGTCCTTGGTGCAGAAAGGTGTTAATTCAAAATTTAGATTTGAGAAACAATTTAAACTGTAAAGATGGGAATTTTTTCAAGAACATGTTGCATATTTTTGTGAGTGATGCAGTATTTTGTAAATATTTCAATAATATATTCAAATTCCTCTTAACACTACATTTTTATAAAATATAGCCATATGAAAATTGAAAAAAATGAGTAAACACCTTTTTGCAGCAAGTGCTTCAGTTTACTTATCAATATTGTACTTTATTTATTTTAGTTCTTTTAGCAATGCATCTAATACTTTCAATCATTAACATATTTTTGAGTCACTAATCATTTTACAAACTATAGAAAAACTGGATTTATACTGTAATCAAAAGTTATTAAACATTTCTATAATTTTTTATCAAATTAAGTTGTCATAACTTGATTACTTTAATTAAGACAAATGGTAAATATTACAATCTTTAGTTGGTATATATTATATATACTGTATATTATACAGTAGGTGTTTGCAAAATAATTAGACATATACATTCAAATTAACATTTATTTATTTATAATATAGAAATAAACACATACAATAATACTTCTTCAAACAGATAACTGCATATTAATTAATGGATAATAATAAAAAGGCTAGGGGTATTTTTAAAGTAAAAAATAAATTAAAAAGATAGTAGTTATGAAGATAAAGTTAACATTAATGATGAATTTAATTGTAATAAACTACATCTGAACTTGGATTTTATTTTCTGTAATTTGCATTTAAAAATAGAATTTCTTCGACCTTACTATCACTAAGTTGACTTTTATGCTCTGAAATTATTGTTACAGCTTTAGTAAACAGTCGTTCATATGGCATAAAAGTTGCTATTACATACAACTTTTCTTTAGCTACATACAACTTTTCTGTAGTTAGTAAAATTATTTCTTTTTCATTAATATCACTTAGTATAGGATAATTATACCTATGTTTTTAATTGACATTTTCAGCTAGCTGTTGATCAGTAAATGCTAGAGCCTTAAACCAAGGGTCCAAAACATAGTGATTTCATATGAATTGCTTTTTTCTACATTTTGTAGTCATTGTTGTAAACTGACCAATGTTTATTACTACCATTGATACCACAGCACAAAATGTTTTATTATTCAATTTGTTGCATACATTGAAAAATCCATTAGTCAACGGTACGACTAAAGAAGCCATTGGATAGTTTTCGCCACTTATTGTTTTCATAAAACTATTTCGAATGATTTAAGCACCTGAATTAGTTTGAGACAGGTTTTCCATTCTAAGGATGTCAGAATTGGTAAATCTTTATCTATAATAGTTACAGTATTCTTTATGGCATCTTCAAGTAGCACAAACCTCTCTGCCATATAATATGTGGAATTCCATTTAGTCGGACATTCTTGAATTGATTTTAATGGATACTGCCATCAGAGTTTTGTTGATAGATATTGATCTTTTCAGTTGATTGTGAACTACATTTGAAGTATGATAGTATTTTTTTTTTTTTTTTTTTAATTTCTGTAAGTTCACTAACCGCTAAATCGTCCTTAATTATTAAATTAAGAATATGCACAAAACATCCAAAATGTTTCCATCCAATTCCCATGCTCAAAGCCTTTTTTATTGATGAAGCATTATCTGATATTGCAAAAACTATTTTTTGCCTAATGCTCCATTCGTCGACAATTTTCAAAATTTCTGCCATTAAATTTTCACTGCTATGATCACCTTTCATGGCAGTACACTTGAGCAATATGTAGATGAGTTCAAAGTTCTCATTAATAAAATGTGCTGTTACACACACAAAATTTACCATATTTCTCAAAGTCCAATTATCTGTTGTTACACATATGCTTTTAGCATTTGTTATATGAGATTTGCAATCGTTAAAACATTCTTCAAATTATTCAGTTAGCAAGCTTTTGGAATACTAAATAGGAAACACAGCTCAATGGCTGAAAACATTAAATCTCTAAAAAGAATGAAATTACACTGAAAATTTTGGAAAACAAACTTCTGGAAATTATATATCTGCTTGGAAAAAAGGAATGGGGATTAAGAGCCTCTGAATATTCTCTAAAGCCAACATCTTCAACAATACTGAAAGGCTGCAAGTCAATGATAAATATTTTCATTAACTTGTCCGTTATTAAATTGGACGTATGCACATCAAATTTTTTTAGCACATAAGTAGTAATACTTTACTGATTTAACAAATTTGGTCTCAAATAATGTTTTGAAATGGTACCAGTAGCAGCAGTGACATCCTCACTGAAGCATTTGATGGCTCATTTGTATCTAAACTATTTCCTTAGTTAAATTTGATGTAGTTAGTAAAATTATTTCTTTTTCATTAATGATATAGTCAGATGGATTGTCATTAAATGTTTCTTGAAATTGGAATTTGTGGTAATATTAAACTATCATTCAGACTGCACCATAAAACAAATAAAACTACACAATAGCCCTTTTGCAGTCAAAAGATTTTTATAAAAATCTTTTGACTGCAAAAGGGCTATTGTGTAGTTTTATTTGGAATTTGTGGTTTTGTAAGAAATTTTTTCTTGCAAATATTGCATGTTGCATAACTATTATCAGCTGGCAAAAAAAATTCCATAATTCACGTTGTTTTGTACGTTGATATTGAGACATTTCGAAAAATAAACCCTAGTCAGTTTTCTATGAGCATAGTGATTTGAAACTCTAGATTAATAACAATTATGTGAGGTACTGAATATTATACAAAATTAATTTTAGTAAAAAAACAGAATTTGGCATACCTGGTAAGTAAGTGGTTTTTTATAGAAGCAAGAATTTATTAAACAGGTCTCTCATGAGATTTTTGTGATATAATTACAATAAAGTTACATAGCTTTACAAATGTACTAAGTACATTTCTTTTCTTAAAAAATAGTCAATGTACTTACACTCAAAACAGAACAGAAAAGTGCAAAAAGTGTACATTTTTTAGATTTAGAAATACAAGTGAAAGAAAATTCTTTTAACACCAAAGTCTACAGGAAACCATCTAGCAGTCAGATAATTATCCTGCATTGGTCAAATGACCCAATCAGATATAAAAAAATAGCTTTTTATAATTACTTTAAAAGGGCTATCACCCACTGCAACACAATTCAAGATCAACAAGAGGAAATAAATAATGTTTACAAATGTGGCAAGAAACATGGCTATAAGGCAGCTTTTATGCATGCAATACGTAGTAAAGTTGTAGAAAATCTTAATAAAAGAAGCGTAGATAGCATGCGGCAGCAAGAAACCACAACCAGCATACCCGCAGACACCCAACAAAACCAATACATAAAAATCCTATTCAATATGAACAGCTTTAAAACTGTAAGAAATATAGTTAAAATGGGTAATAAGAAAGTAGTCCCAATAAGAGCTCCAACTGTATTTAACATACTAAGAAACAAAAAGGATAAAGCACAGGAAATGACGAAACAAGGGGTATATAAAGTATCAATAAACAACTGGGACTTACAACAAGAAGAATATTACATAGGTGTAATGCGTACGAGTTTTTGAAAAATGTACAATGTTTTCCAAATTGTTAAATTTATTTTTCTGAAAAATTAATTAATAAAATTTTAATACTGTTAAACTCCTCAGATGCCATGTATCTCATATGACACATGGCATCCGAGGAGTATATGAATGTAAAAAATTAGCCAATTAATTTGTAAAGTTGTATATTCTATGTAAGACATGAAAATAATAATTAAGATTTGAAATATTAAAAATTATGTATAATAATTAGATTATACTAAATGATTTCTTAAACTAAAATCATATTAGAATGTCTTATTTCATTGTATGTATTCTTCATTGAAATTTTATTATAATTGCTAATCATTGTTAAACTTAATTAGTCTAACTCATTAAATGTATCTAATAAATTTTTTCTTCTTCATATATAAAAAAATCTTGTTAAACAATAATATTGTTTTTTATAAAATAATACAAAATAATTTGGCATAAAATATTTTATTTGAGAAAACTTCAAATTAAAATCTGATTTATAATAATGATTATAATTAATATAATCATATTCTCTTTTTCAGGAAATATTGAATATACTTGTCCAGCTTCTAATGATTGTGAAATCAATAAAAGGAGGAGAAAAGCATGCCAAGCCTGTAGATTTCAAAAATGCTTAAAAATGGGCATGTTAAAAGAAGGTGTGCTTTTTATTTATTTATTAATTATTATTAATTTATGGAAAATTATTGAATTAGCCTAATATTATATATTCTAACATTTAATACCAATTCATAAATATCTCATTGGAAAATGTTGTGGAAAATTTCTGATGAAATTCATATTTTTGATTATTATAAAACATATAAATCTGTGACTTCAAGTATTTTTATGAATCATGTTACTTATATAAAAATTACAAATCATCTTGAAATGATATTAAATCTTAATTGGAAAATGTTGGAATTTATACATAGGGTATGGGGAAACAGCAGAATTGAAATTTTATGGGATCAGGTACATGGTTCAGTTTAAATAAACAAAGTAGGGTATTCAACAAATTACAGCACTTATTAGCAGTTTTAAGTTATAAACGTATTTTATTAATTGTAACGTTTTTGGATTACTTTATCTTCAGCTATATTCGACTGACTACAGAATGCATTTAAAAATTTTTTTACGTCAGAACATTCATAATTGCATGTTTGAAAAATATAAATATAGCAAAGTGAAATAACATAAATTAGATTAAATAGAACAAAAAACACATTTTATGACTATAACTAATATCTTAATATGAATCAGTTCAAGTTATTTTTAAGTATTTTGTACTGCATATAACCATGCAGGTGGAACCCGCTTCTGTTGTTTTTCATTAATAATAATATCTTACTTCCTGTTTCTAATGATTCTATAAGAAACGTTTTTTTACGACTTGTGTGATTTCTGATTATTCTGTCATCTTGCCACCTTACCATGATGTTGTTTTTGTAACATCTTGTCACTAGCACTGTACTTAGGTTAGCTTGTTCTATGTCCTTCCGATATTCTTGTAATCTGTCTTGTAGGTTCATTTTCATCACACCTATGTAGTATTATTCTTCTAAGTCCTAGTTGTTTATTGGTATTTTGTAGACTCTTTGTTTCATCATTTCTTGTTCTTTATCTTTTCATTTCTTAGTATGTTAAATACAGTTGAAGCTCTTATTAGGACTATTTTCTTGTTACTACTTTATTTAGGAATATTTTTTTGTTGTAGACAATTACTTTTTTTAATTATATTTCTTATAGTTTTAAAGTTGTTCATACTGAATGGGATTTTTATATATTGATCTTATTGGGTGTCTGCAGGTATGCTAATTGCGGTTTCTTGCTGCAGCACATTATCTACACTTCATTTATTAAGATTTTCTACAACTTTACTACATTTTGCTTGCATAAAAGCTGCCTTATATCTACAATCCAAAAATGTTATGAAAAATAAAATACAGTTTTAAAGTTGTTCATGCTGAATGGGATTTTTATATATTGATCTTATTGGGTGTCTGCAGGTTATGCTAATTGCGGTTTCTTGCTGCTGCACATTATCTACACGTCATTTATTAAGATTTTCTACAACTTTACTACATATTGCTTGCATAAAAGCTGCCTTATATCTACAATCCAAAAATGTTATGAAAAATAAAATACGAAACCTTCAAGACAGATTACGAGAACACCAGAAAGACATAGAACAAGCTAACCTAAGTATGACGCTAGCGACAAGATGTTATGAGAACGATGTCACAGTAAGATGGCAAGATGCCAAAATAATCAGAAATTGCACAAGTCGTAAAGAAAGATTTCCTGTAGAATCATCAGAAATCATAAGAAACAGCAAGAAAGATATTATTATTTATGAAAAAACAACTGAAGGGGTTCCACTTGCATGGTTATACGTGGTACAAAATACTTAAAAATAATGAAATTGTTCGTATTAAGTTATTAGTTATAGTCATAAATTGTGTTTTTGGGCTATTTAATCTAATTTATGTTATTTCACTCTGTTGTATTTATATTTTTTGAATCTGCAGTTACGAATGTTCCGATGTAAAAATATTTTTAAATGTATTCTGTAGCCAATTGAATATTGCTGAAGATGGAGTAATCCAAAAATGTTACAATTAATAAAATACATTTATAACTTAAAACTGCTAATAAGGGCTGTAATTTGTTGAATTTTGAAGTAATTTGATTGCAGAGTTAATTAAATAAAAAATAGGGTATTGTTATCAACATAATTCTGCTCTTATATTTTCACAAACTATTTAATACAGTATGCTAATTGTGTTGATGCATCATGAAAGTATTAACCCTTTGCACTCTTAAAAAATATTTTTTTAACGGTCTGCTGCTCTAGCGCGTCCATTTAAAAAAATTATGATTTTTTGTTTTTTTGCCATAACTTTTTTGCATTTTAATATATTGACATGAAAAAATTGGATTTTGTTGGCAATATACCGCACTCTGAGATATTTTTTTAGTTTTGGATGAAAAATAAAAAAAAAAGAGAAAAAAAAATACGAAAGCAATTAGGCCTAATTTACATATGTAAACAATACATAATTTTTCAAATTATTCATGATTTCGGGTATTGGATAAAAAAAATTTTTATATATTTACATTCTTGATGATATTCCGCATCTAATAATACCAAATACTTCATAATTCTAAAAACTTTTTCCGATTCACGAAGAGAATTTATGACTGTAATATGATCCCAGACTGTAATTCGATATCTTGTGTAAACAAACAATCGTATTATCCCTCTTGCGGATGAAATACGGTATTCTACTACACAAGTGTTTAAAATTATTGTTTATTAGCCATTTTTCTTCATATTTTTCTTAAAATAATGTGCGATAAATATATTTTATTTTATAAGAAGTATTAGTACGTGTGAGAATATTCGACTTTGTTGAAAATTTATTTATTTTAATAAATATTGCTATAATTTGTATACATAGCTATCATCCTGCCATCTGTATGCCAGATTTAGCACTGATTTTTGATAAATTATCACTTTTGTATGCCAGTTTTATCACTGATTTTTGATAAATTATCACTTTTTATACGTTTTTTACTCAAATTTGTCTCAGTGCCTTTTAAAAATGGCGGATGGTGAATTATTTCTCTGTATTTTGTCATTATAAGTCATTAATTTTTTAAAAAATAGTTAAAATATAATAATAATAGCATTTTCAAACAAAGGGGATAGGTTTTTCATGGATATCCCCTTCGTTAACATAATGTAACTAGCCCAGAGCCTAAGGTCACCTTGACCTTGGATGGACACTTTTTGACAATAATTATGCACCCCTGGTCTACAAATTACTTGTTTCGACTAGAGATTACACAAAAATTACTTTATTGTTTAATTTTTAAAATATAGCTAATATAAACAAACAATCAGCTGATTTGAAAAAACCGTTAATATTTCCTCGCCACAATCTAGGACGCCGACTTTTGCTTCGATCAAATCAAATGGTATAAGTCGTTTTGTTTCTCTGATAAGTTAAAATTTATAAACTTTTAAATAAAATTAATTTATTGAATTTTGTGTGTGAAAAAGCGCTAAAATTGTATTATTTAGAAGGGGCCAAACTTTAAATTTTATGTGTGAAAAAGCACTAAAATCATATTATTTACAAGGGGCCGGATTTTATGTGTGAGAAAGCGCTAAAATCATATTATTTATAAGGGGCCAATAATTGTAAAATCATATTATTTATAAGGGGCCAAACTTTCCCAAATTATAATTAATTGGAACAAAATATCGGTGAAAAAATGTAAAGGTAAACTAAGATGGAAATGTGGAACATGATAGAGCAAGTCAGACAAATTTGGACAATCTGTTCTTGAATTTTTGGCAGTCCAAAGATGGCGTTATATTAGTAAATCTAATTCAGTCCAAAGATGGCGTTATATTAAGTAAATCTAATTATAAAACGATTAAAAAATTAATTAAAACTTTAATTAAAAATCCAAATTTTAGCAAAATTTTGGTTACTATGATAAAACAATGAAAAACATGACAAAAAATAATATTTTGAAATTTATTTTTTGATATAAATAAAAATAAGGGAACCAGGCCCTGTCAATACGTTATTGACAACGGAGTTGTAGCAGGTCATCGCCCTGTCAAGTACGTATTGACAACGGAGCACAAAGGGTTAACATAATGGATACAGAAATATAAACTTTGCATAAAAATGAATGTTGTTTACGTAAGGTAATACATGTGCTGATAAACAGTTGATTAAATCAGTAGTCATAACACTAGACATGAAATGTAATGCTGTGACTGTTTTTTACTGTTTTATTGATTATAAAGTATCTGTAGTTGAAATTATTTATTTTGTACTGATTGATTTCGTATCGATACACAATATATATTTCCATTATTTTTCTTATTAGTTAAATTTTTAATTATAATCATTATTATTTTATATTCTGTTTGATTATAAATTTCTGTTTAATTTTAAATTTTTACAGTTATTGTATCTAATTGAAATAGAAAGATATGTTTGATATCTATATCGATTAATCAAAGTTTTTGATTCAGTACAAACTAGTGCATAATTATAGATTATTTCACATTTAATCAAAGCATTCAATAAATTTTATAATCACATTCATAATTTCACAAAAAATAAAATAAAATGAATACATTAATAATAATTGAAAAATTATTTAATATTTCTCTAATTAGTTTTTATAAAAACAGGTGTTAGATTAGACAGAGTAAGGGGTGGAAGACAAAAGTATAGAAGAAATCCAGATCATCTCTACCAAGCACATTCAACACCATCAAAGAAACCATCTTTAGAAGGTAAATGTTACTTTAATAAAAAATATCTGTATCTATTTATTGAAATATGTATATGTTACAATAGATATTTATTGTTATGTTATCATTTAAATTAAAATAAAAAATAAATTTATACCAATATTTATTAATATACAGGGTGTCCTTTCAATGGTTGGGACAAAGTAAAACCATGAATTTCTTTCATCAAAATAATAAAAAGTTCCTTTAAACATAGGACTTAAAATGCTGCATTTATTTAAGAGAAATATGGGTAGTTCTCAATTTATGACCTCTACTTACAAAAGCGATGTAATCAATAAATTTTGTGATTGGTTAATGGAATTCATGACCTTGAGTTCCTGACCCATAGTTTGATATATAGAAAGCATTCTTTTTTTTGTAGTTCTTGTAGTTTTGTGTTTTTATGTTTATTAAGATAATGTATAGTATCATAGTAAATATCAGTAGTGAAAAATTCACAAATTTTTCTTCGGGGTATTTTGTCGTACCCTATTCAAAGAAATCTAATTGTCCTCAAAAGTATAAAGGCCAACTTTCAAAATAGTTGACGTCAGAGCCAAAGAGATTCTTGGAGAAGATACATTTCTACTATCACATCTTTTCCTAGCAATAAAATGGTATGGGACAAGATTTGAAAGATAAACAGAACAGCTACATCTCAACCAATCTCCATGCTTGCTTGAACATAATGCTACAATTTTAAGTGATTATCAGGATATTGTTGATTTAGTTGATTCAACATTCTCTTCTGTATCCAGCAGCAGCAGGTACTCCAATTCTTTCTGATCTTTAAAATTGTGTGGAGAATGGTCCCTTGAACTTCATACCATTTGCACATGAAGACTATCATACCACTTTTACAATATTTGAGCTTTATATATCTTTGAATCATTCAGACAACACTGTTATAGATCTGGAGTCCATCCACTACCGTATGTTAAGACATCTTTCTCTATTTTGTTATCAAATTTCTTATTTCTTTATAATTGCATTTGGATAGAGCATGTGTTCACATTATCTTGGACTAAAGATATTGATTTCTCCAAACTAGGGAAACATCCCAAGAACCCTTCTCATTATAGTTGCATTTGCAAAGTTCTTGATTATATGATGAACTGTCATTTAGTGTACTATTTGGAGAGACATGGCATCTTTCATGTACCAAAGTAGATTCCATTCCTCCTCAAATAGATGATTATCTATTTGAGAAGCCTGTGTGAGACATAAACATCTAGTCTCAATATTTTTTGAAGTCAAAGGTTTATGATAAGACCTGATATTTTTACATTCTCCATGGCCTTCACCAATGTAGTTTGTATGAGAATCTGCCAATTTTCATTAAAAATTTTCTGCATCCTTATTCCTTCCAGGTCTCCATCAGTTTAGTTTTATCTATTCCCATTAACAGGAGGAATGTGTACCTCACGGTTCAGTTTTAAGTGTCACTTTGTTCATTTCAGATTTGATTCCGGATCTTCTAGTTAATATGGAAGTAAGTTGTCATAAGAATAAGAGTATATAGAGTAAATGTGAATTATCCAATACAATTAGTGAAAATAATAAACAAGAAAACTATTAAGTTAAACAAATTACAATGGATAATTGATGATCAAATAGTTTTTTGCAAAAGCAAAAATTTTTCTTCACAAAACAAAAAAGTGGTACAGATTTATGTTGTTTATTAAATTGAAAATTCATAAACTAAAAATAACTGTAGTTTTAATATAATAAAACTTCTATATATTTTCTGTTCACCTGTTCATTTAGCTTTATTAAAAGCTTTCTAGTATTAAATCTAAGACTGCCAAGCTGTTCATTCCCCAAGGAATTTGTCTTGATGAGCCAGCAATCTTAACTGGACAATTTTGATGATAAGACAAGAAAATTGCTTGTTGAATCTGGTCAACAGTCATCTTTAAATCCACTACCTTTATAAGAATCCCAATTAGCTTTCCTTGAAGTTTTGCATTTTAACTGTGTTGTGTGCCATATCTGTTAATTGAAGCAAATATATCTATGATCTGAAGCAGATTGCTCATTAGGTCTGTGCCATCCTCAGTTTGGTCAAAAATATTTTTAGTTCTTAACATTAAATCAATGATTTTGTTTTTAACAACAAAAGAAGGTTTATTGCTCTTATTTAAGACAAAGATCACTACTTAGTAGAAACTTCAGTAAGTGCTCACCTCTTTGATTGATATCCTTATTTCCCCAAACTAGATGATGAGAATTAGCATCAACACTAATCAATAAATCAAACAAATTCTGTTGGCAGAATTCTATCAAATGCAAAAAACTTGTTCTCAGCAGAAGTTCATCTTTGACATGAGGAAATATGCAGAGGAAACAATAAGTTCCCTGGTAATATAATTTCCCTAAGGTACAGAAATCCTACATGGTTGAAACAATGAGAATTTATCATCTTTGGGAAAAGATACAAGTCTGAGAACTGCTTTCTGAAATAAAAGTAAATAATTTGACCCCTTACTGTTTTAAACAGTAATATTTGACCCTTATAGTACCAAACGTCTTGAATAAGAGCAAGGTTATAACAGATCCTAATGATTCAAAAGACAGAATCAGCTTTAGAGTTCTGGCGATAAATTTGCACCAATCTCAAACCCATGACATTACAAGTACCCAAAGAGAGCACACATCTGTATATTCTTCATAACTGATGTATCTGAAAGCCCAGTAACATTTTCAAAATCCCCATTGTCAACAAATTCAATTAGTTCCTGCTCTGTTGCAAGAACAGTCACCGAAGAAGTCAGTCAGTAGGCTCAGTTTTAGGACCCAAGATTTGATAAGACAGATCCACTTCAGTAGAATATAGTTGAAAGCATGGAGTCCTATTTATAGATCTATTATCTACAAAAAGAAGAATAGAACCTATAAAATCTAGTCCTCTTACTGGTATCAGAGACTGGCAGAGGACTCAGAGAAAGCTAATTGGGAAATGTGTCCAAGTTACTGAATGCCATTGGTAATGCTATTTTTCCTTTTAATACTAAAATATAGCCCACTCAAAAAAGTTATTACCTAAAGATTTGTTTTTAAGAAACATACAAGTCTAAAAAACTGGAAGAAGAAAAATGTTCTCCAATACATGTGGAAAGTGAATATCATCATTCAAGATTTCAATTGGTGCCTCGACAGGATCATTCATGATACTGTAGCTTTCATTTTCCAGTACCACTCAACCATAAGCATGATATTTTACAACTTGATTTGGATAGAACCAGAGTACCTTTAACCAGCAAAAAGAGCTCAAGCATGAGCTCTCTAAATCTGTTTCCCTTTCTATGTGAAGTTGAAATTATAGATGGAATAATAATAATGCATCAGTAGTAACTTTAACTAATTGTCATTAGTGTATCATAATAATCTTTTGTATATTAGATCATTGTGAAAAATTATTAATTACATGTATTTTATATGCATATATACAATTTTTAGTTAAAATATTGCTGCTTTGTATTCAAGACTTTAATAAATTATTATTAAATAATAAAATTTTTATATAATACTATGTTGAAAAATATTTTATACTTGCTGTATACAGATATTATAAAATGTAAGAAAAGTAAAAGATAATTTTTGACTAAATAATAATCTTTTTTTGTATTAGATAACAAAATTATATCTGCATTGATAAGTTGTGAACCAGAATCTTTACTAGCTATGGTTGATCCTACTGTTCCAAATACACAAATAAAAGTAATCAGTATATTAAGTGATCTTGTAGACAGGGAATTAGTTGCAACAATTGGATGGGCAAAACAAATACCAGGTAAATGTTTTAGTTATTAAAAATATATTATTATTAATTGAAAATCTTATAAATATAAAAAATGTAGAGAATTGAAGGGTGTTAAGGATTAAGCACCAGTATGGATTTATATCACTGATACTTGTATCCGATAAACTGCTGATTCATGCAATTAATGTAATATATCTGATAAATAGTATTTTATTTTTATTATTATTATTTTTTTTTACAATTTGTAATGCTTGGTGATAAACTGGTGATGCCTGAAATCAGAATTGGGCCAGAAGCCAAGATAAAGAGTAAGAGTACCATAACAAACAAAAAGTTTAAGAGAGTTCAGATTCAGGGTTGTAGTTGGTATTGAAGAATTTTCTGGTGAGATGGAAGGTTCAAATGATTACTTCTTTCTGAAGTTGTATATAGATATTTTTATGCAGCTTTAGAGTTTTTACGCTGGAATGAAGAGTATATGGAATAACACCTGTAGCAGAGAGGACAACAGGAACAATAATTACTTTTTACCATATGCCATTGGTTTTTAATTGCTATGAAAGGTCTGAATATTTATAGAAATTTTTTTTAAAAGTAGTTTTCAGGTTATTTGAATTAGGCACAGCAATGTCGATGAGATAAACAGTTTTATTGTTTTTATCAATCAAGATTATGTCAGGTCTGTTATGGTGGACAGTTTTGTCAGTAATGATGCTTCTCTTCCAGTACAGTGTGAGTGCTATTTTTCTAATATTGTGTTTGATATATATTTATAATAGGTGTTTCTATCATCTTGAAGTTTGTACATTATTGCTATCTTTTGATGGATTATTTTAGTCACTTGATCATGTCTATGTTTATAATCTGTTTGAGTTATCATGGAGCATCCTGAAGTTATATATTGTATTGTATCAGAGACTTGCTCTGCACTTGTCGTTTTCAATAGTGTTGTCTTTTAAGATAAACTTCCTGTAGTTTATTGTATTGTTTCAGAGACTTGCTCTGCACTTGTCGTTTTCAATAGTGTTGTCTTTTAAGATAAACTTCCTGTAGTTCTTAGTTGGGATTATTTGATCCTGTATCACAAACATATAAAAGCTTCGGTTTCAGGGAAAATTCCTGCATAAGTGACCCAAGCATTAGAAGCTAACCTGTCAGCCTTCATTAAGATGTCTGCCATGTAAGGTTTTTTGAATCCAATTTTGGATGTGTTTTTTTTTTAGGAATAACTTCCTTGAGTCTTGCATTAGAGAGATCGAATGGAGTATAATGGACATTTGCTTTGATAATTGCTGAGTGAAGTTATGAGGAATTTTCTTTGCTATAAAAATATTCTTTTAAAGTATTTGTCTATTACATAGGGTTGCGATATTGATCAAACCTCTTTCTCCTCCTTTTCTTGGCAGGCTAAGTCTTTCTATTGCAGATATAGGGTAGTGTTTTCTATTTTTTTGCAGGTTTTACTTTGTAAGCTAATTAATTTAGTGTCAGTAACCTTGATAATAATAATGGATGCTTTTGTAGAAATTTCTTAAAACTTAAAAATTATACATTTCATATATTGTAGGGGTACTTTTCTCATTTTAAAAGAATTTATTTCATATGAATCACTAAAATAGTTCAAGATTAATGAATAAAGAAAGTATAATAGATGATAATTAATAAATTTCAAAATGTAGACTGTATTCTAATTGACTGAGATAACAAAATTTCTTGAATAGGTTGTTGAAACTAAAAACAGCAAGATTATGTTTTATTGTATATTCCTTCCATATTAAGAGAAACTGAATTAATATTCTACACATACTATTCTATATTATTCATTTGTATGTTATTTGCAAGTACTTTGACTTATTAAATAAATGCTAAATAATATAATTTAAAAAAATTTTTATAATTGAGTTTTGAGAAGTTTTTATATAAAATAAAATTTAGTCAATTTTTATATAAACCAGGACATGTTATTTTGAAACTATAAATATTTTGTAATTTTTAATGGAATACATGAAAGAATCAACTAGGTAAAATGTTGTTTGAACTTATAATTCTCTTAATATTTTATTATAAAAATAATTAAAAATAAGGTTCATTTAATAAATTTTTTATTTTTATATAAAATGCCAAAGTAAATAATACTCAATAAAATTTGATATACTAAAATATTATAAAATAATAACATATATAAATAAATATATAAAAAATTTTAAATCTTAATTTTTAGGTTTTACAGATCTAACACTTAATGATCAAATGAGGTTATTACAAACAACATGGGCTGAAATACTTTCTTTGTCTTTGGCATACAGGTAAAATTTTAGTTATTCTATAATAAATCTGTAACAAGATTGACAGAAATAAGTTAGCAAATTGACTAATATATATTATAAATAATTAAATGTTGACAAAAGAATAAAGCAGTAGTTTTTGCGATCAGAGTTCAAACAGCACTAAGAGCAAGTACAAAACAGTTTTAATACGGTAAAACGTTTTCGGACCTGTTATCAGTCCCTCATCAGTACATGTTTCTTACAGAGATAATTTTCCAAACATAACAATAATATAGAACATTTCAAAAAGTGCTGTTTGAACTCTGATCTCATATATTTAAGCAAGTGGTTTTTTTCAATTTAAGTGCAGTAGTTTTTTTATGAAATTTAAAATATTGATCTCTAAACAAGAATTGTCAGATAATATACTCAAATACACACTAATTACGAAATTAATATTTCAATTCAAATCAAACATTACAGCCAAATCTCCCCTAGTGGAATTAGGCTGAATTAAATTTTTTTAAAGATTAATTTTTGAATCAGTGCTATGGTGCCACCATCTATAAAATTCTAAAAAATAAAATTCTCTTTTCTGCAAAATTCTAAATTTAATTAATAATTAATTAAATTTAGAATTTTACATTAAGGTGGCATCATCTAGTAATTAATGATATACTATAATTTTTTATATTAATTTTCCTGAAATAAAATTTTGTCATGCACCAGAATCAAATTGGGATCTTTTGGGATAGCACCCCAATTCGTTACCAGTTAGATTATGGTGACCTACAGCAGAATTCATTTTGGGAAGCTTATATAATGATTACTATGGGGACTTTATTGGACAAGGCCAAAACTAGTACTCCCAGGTGGGGTAGTAATCATTATATAAGCTTCCTGAAATGGAATTCTGCTGTAGGCCACTGTAATCTAACTGATAAGGGCATTGGGACACTATCCCAAAGATCTCTATTTAATTTCGGTGCAGTAGCAGAATTTTATTTCAGGGAAAATTAATTTAAAAAATTATAGTTTAATTATTAATTACTAGATTGTGCCATCTTAGTGTGAAATTCTAAATTTAATTAATTATTAATGCAATAGATGGTAGCACCATACCACCATAATCGTTAGAAAAATTTAATTCAAACTTATTCCACTAAGGAAGATTTGGCTGTAATATTAGCATTGATTCAAAAATTAATCGTTAGAAAAATTTAATTCAAACTTATTCCACTAAGGAAGATTTGGCTGTAATATTTGGTTTGAAAAGAATTGTTAGGTTAAGGCTATTATAGTTTCAGGCTTTCATATGTTTTTTTCATTAATTTTGGTGGCAAATTGTTACATGTCATGTTATACACTTTATTCTGCTTCAAATATCTATTATTGTCTATGATTTTATTTTTGAGAAACTATATCTTTTTCTCTTTTCTTTATTAAATGAATTCTGAATTAATTTAACAAAAAAAAATTTCTTTGTTAATGTCTAAATTTTTGTTGCAAAAAAAAAAAAAAACTCCTTTTTTTGTTGATAGTTTTCTATTAGTGACAAAAAAATTTCAAATAGGAAATTTATTCATGAAAATTGTTTAGATCTGTCAGAAAATGAACTTTCAACTATAAGGAATGTTAATGTTTAAAAAAAAAATTATTTATATATAGGAGCTCTCCAATTTGTAATTGTGTGTTTCCTGGCAATATTGTGTAAGTTTAATTCAGTTTACATCAAGGCAAATATTTAAGCATATTTATATTTGCCATATTCTCAATTCTGAATATATTAATTAAAAGTTTTTATTAAATCAAAAATAAAAAAATTAACAAAATGTGCAAGTTTGTTATCATTGTTACACAAATATGCCCACTGAGCATTTTTTTTCTTTGTGCTAGAACCAGTGCTCAAAATAATTTCAAAAATCCAGTCGCCAAAAAATTTCTGATTGCCAATCCTCACTCCTCCCTCCTCCCCAAAAAACACTTGCATAAATTCACCAGCAAATATTGTACGTTTTTCACAACACGATCGGGGGAAGTATCACGTGGTATGCGAATTGTGCTTTTCACAATGATCACATCACATATACAATCAAACATTATTTTCAGGAAGCGAAATAAACACCCATCATTTCAATAAACAGCTACTAGACCATTCGCTAAAATATTTCAGAAGTTCACAAAATTCTCCACAACCACACGTAATCAGCTTGAAACAACGCAAACGGCAAAGAATCTTTCTTTCTTCTTCCTTTATATTTTCGAAAATTCTTGAAATCGATTGAACACAAACATAGCAATTAATTAAACTAATTTATTTTGAAAGCGTTTTTGGCTATTCGATAACTTTCCTGCGTTAACAAGTGACAATCAAAATGCATTTTGCAAATTTCGCTGGGGTACGACAGTATTAAAAATCCCAGCGGAATTTTGTTCCCCCTTTATCATACCTTTAGAAGTTCACAAAATTCTCCACAACCAGACGTAATCAGCTTGAAAGAACGCAAACGGCAAAGAATCTTTCTTTCTTCTTCCTTTATATTTTCGAAAATTCTTGAAATCGATTGAACACAAACATAGCAATTAATTAAACTAATTTATTTTGAAAGCGTTTTTGGCTATTCGATAACTTTCCTGCGTTAACAAGTGACAATCAAAATGCATTTTGCAAATTTCGCTGGGGTACGACAGTATTAAAAATCCCAGCGGAATTTTGTTCCCCCTTTATCATACCCCGATAATTAAAGGTTCCCGAGTTCATTGGTGAAGGTCCCATGAGGGGCAAAAGTCCCGTTCTCAAGTTATGAGGTTCCAAGTTGGAGCTCGAAATCACGTTTCCTTACGATTTTCTGCAAAACATTTATAGATAATTGGATATTTTAAACGATTTTACATGTATCTTATTATTCTGAATTGAATGCAATCAATTTAAATAAGCTACGACTTACCTGTACAAAGTTACGTAATTTTTTTTGCTTACGATGATATATCTGTTCCTAAGCTCTGTAGAATTTTCAAATATTTAATTTTTGGTACAAGTTTATATTACTGCCATCTTAATAAAAATAGCACCGATCGAAAGTTCATGATTAGTATAGAAAACTTTACCAAAGAACCATACCTCTACCGGTAACACTTATGTAGTTATAGCAGTTCAAAGTTTTTTACTTTTCGTGACGTCACTTCTGATGATGGCAGCTGCTCTCCCAAGCGCGTTTCGTCGCAATGGACTACAGAATTTTTCTCGTCAGAGCAGGACTATACAGAAAAATCATGAAAAATAAATTATGGGAAATATTAATCAAGTATTTCCAATGTTATCTCATTACACTCGCCAGCAGCAATTTCTTAGTCGCCAATGGTGAGCTGGCGACCGTTATTTCGAGCCCTGGCTAGAACCATAGTGGACTGCATCACTTAGACCAGCCATTCTCAACCTGTGACCCGGCAAGCTTTTACGTGCAGCCTGGAACGCACAGTCATGAATTTAATAAAAGCACGAAATTCTTCTCCCACAATCAAAAATAAAAATTCTGATATTAAAAAATTTTTTTAAATCTGGAAAAATGAAATTTTCCTAATTTGCTTGGTCCTTTTTGATGCACTCATAAAATTTTTACAGGTCATAGGCCAGTTTGGAAAACACTGACGTATGGCATTCATGAATTGAGAAGTCAGGAGTCTTTTGTAAGCGATTTTTTAGAAATCAGACTTTTTCATGTGACACAATCGGTGATCCCCCAAACGTCACAGGTGACATTCAAAAGCCACATTTATGCAGTAATTTTTCGAGTGGCTCTTACCTTGGCTCTCACATAGAAATGTTCTTTCCCCATGGCATATTTTTTATTATTATTTTATCAGTTGCCAACTGCTGATGTAGCATGTTGCAGCCTGCTTAATGTAGCAAACAAATGTATGTGGCTCATGGATAAAAAAAGTTGAGAACCACTGACCTAGACTGAGCTTTTTCAAAGTTTTTGTTATTTCATATAAACCAGTATTGCTATTTTATAATTAATGAAAAAAAAATTTTTTATAAAAATCAAGAGGAATTATATTATTTAATGAAACAGAAATGAATCTTATATTATATTTTATAAATCTGCAATTTTAAAAAAGTAATAAATGGCATTTACATGTTATAGTAATAGTAAAATTTGAAAATTCCATAATATTTAAATTTTAAGATTTTATAATAATTTTAAGTTATCAATTTTTTTGGAATGTACTGAATCTGATATGATAAACAAATTACTATTTGTTTAATGCAGATTAAATGAAATTTTATAAAGATTTCACACATTTCTCAATATTGCAAATGTATTATTGATTAGAAAAAATTTATAAAAGTCAAATTTTTGATATTAAAGGCTAAATCTTGCATTAAACTATAGTAAAGGCATTGGTATCATAAGTATACATAGACCAATGCAAAAACTGCATGGGATTTTTGAATAGTTTTAAAATGATTTGTACAACACAGGTTTGGACAGCAAGTGTAATTTATTACTCTCTGTAAGTCATACAGAACTAGTCTTTAATATATTAAATAAAATCTATATGATATACAGGATTGGACAGCATGATAATTTTCAATCCTTTTTATTCCATACAGTACTGAGTGCTAATTTGTTAAACAAGCTTTTGTTAATTTTTTTTATTTTTGTTTAATGAAAAGTTCTGGTTAAAAAAAATTCTATATTAAATGAATGATGTAAGTTTACTATTGAAAATTTTTCCTATCTGTGATTTAGAAGTTACATCAAGAACAGTCTTGAAAACAGTTTCCAAGCTTATTTTCAATAATTCCAATAGATTTGTTTTGACAGGTTTTATATAGTATTGCACTATCAGTTTAAATATATTCTTTATCTTTAGGTAACATTAAAGGAGAAATTATTTCTTTCCACTTTATGTAAGGCTTTTCTGATTGATATATAGAATCTAATATTTTTAATTGATTTTTAAAATTTTTAAAAATTCCTTAATATCCTGGGCTGCATGATAAGCATTTATTTATTATCTTGGAGGATTCAGATCTCGCATCTCTAGTTTTGCAAGATAGATTTGGGCTTAACTCTTGAACCACCTAATTCAACTTTCCAGTTGACCTTAACATGAGTATTGGCCAGCGTTTGGTATGCTCTAAAAGTAGCTGCTGCCAAGATAATATTCCTTAAGATATGACAGCTTAATACAACCAACCTAACCAATCTAATCTTAATATTTGATATAAAATTTAATTATTATTATTATTATTATTATTATTTTAAATTAGAAATATTTTATATTCTAGATCACGACGTGTTGCCAAGATGCGTCACATTGCGTCACTCTCCTACTTACTCTTGGGTGGTAAGAAGGCAAACGATGCGTCTTGATACTACGACGCTTTGTGACACTTTTGTGTACTTGATGGTGATTGGCATATTATGCAAACATTATTATTATTAATTAATGCTTAAACTAATATATAAAAAACTGATTAATTCAAAATTCATATGTTCATCACCAGAAGGTCATATTTTCTAATTTATTTCATTCTTATCTAAATATTCATGTAAATTATTAAAAACTTAATCTTTTTGAATGAAAAATAATATAAAACTGGAATTAATCTTTGAAAACAAAACTACTTTTGATATTAAATTATGACTGACATATATTAATATATTAATTAATAATATGTAATGTTCTCATAAATATTAACAGTACTGTTAAAATTCTAAATATAAAAAATATTTTTCAGTTATATTAAATAATATCTGACTTCATATATTTAAATTTTCTCTGTAAAATCTTAAATATCATATATACTTGTGTATAAGCTAAAAAATTTTTCAAAAAAAAATTTGAAGAAGGGGTTGGATTATATGCATGGTAGTCAAAACTAGGAAAATTTTTTGTAAGATTGTAAAATTTGGTGGCTCAGTTGTGCTATCTGTCTGATCCACCATATTTATTTCTAATAAAGATTATTATTTTACTGTTGAATAAATAAAAGTGATCAATTAATTACTATTATAGATCTAAAATAATATATTTTACTGATGATAATTTGATATGATATGGTTAAAAGATAATATGATTATTTAATATAATTTTTGAATTTAACATTATATTCGTTTTTTAAAATTGTTCTTTTGAAACTATTAGCAATATTTGAACAACTTTTCGAATATTTCTGTATGTTAATATATAGCGCTGAGGATGGTGATCAGCTGAAAGTACTTCACAAAGCATAATAAAAAATATCTATTGAGTTTACTGCTATTAAGTGCTTGTTTTAAAGTTATTATTCAATGAACTTAAGCAGTTTGATTTTGTAAGTTATAGAATGGTTTATTCAGATAAAAATTTTGTAAATAAATTACAAATAAAGTTTTCAAAGGCTTTTCATGCTTATTTTTATTTCAGTAAACTTTTTTTTTAATCCAGCACTTTTTAAAATAATTCCCTTCAGAAATGGAAAATCTTTAGCTATAATTAATAAAAAAGAGCATTTTAGGTTTATACAAAACCCAACTTTTGAAAGAACCACTTTTTGAACTTTTACAAAAAAAAATATATATATATATATATAATAAAAAAAAAATAATTAAAAAAAAAAAAAAAAAACAAAAAAATATATATATATATATAATTATTACCAAATACTAATAGAAATAGTAGTTTAAATATTAATAGTTATTAGTACTTAAAGTTTAATTATATATATATATATAATTAAACTTTACGTAATAAAATCGCAATATAGAAAGTAAAGTAATGGGAAAACTACAATGCTTAGAGAGAGAGGACAGAGTTAGCATAGGATGAACAAGTGTTCGAGAGATAGATAGATGGTCTTTTTGAAAATGTAGGAAGAAAAGAGAAGCCGTGTTCCTTCCTGTCGATGGTGTCTGACGAAGACAAAGGAGTGAATATGGCATTCGTCTTAACAAAAATTACGAAGGAAAGAAAGTAGATAGAAGAATAAATACCTTTCTCTTCTAAGTACATCCATATAACCCAGAATCTAACAGTTCTCTTTCCTGTTTAAGAATTAAAATTGAAACTCTCCTTATTATTTTGCATATATTACTCATTTACTTCTAGAGCTAATAATGTTAGTTGTATTTATCCTTTTGTTGCATCGTACTTTTATTTTCTTTCTATTTTAATAAATATTTTAATTTTATCATCTTGGTCTCCAAGTCAGTTCTCTTATCTTAGATCCCTGTGTCACTTACAATCCTTATTCAAAAATACAATATTATTTCGAACCAAATTTTTTTCAGCAATATGCTGCGAGATCCTCACACAATATACCCAATGCAATTTCAAGCCAAATGTAAATGTTTTTAATTAAATAATTAATTAATTTTGCATGTTAAATCTAGTATCTAAAACCGGATTTTTAAATTTAAAAACCAGTTTTTGAATTTTATAAATTTATCCAAAAAAACCGGTTTTTAAAAATCAACAAACCCTAGAATATATTGATTAGCCTGATGCTTCTAACTTATATTTCTCAACTTTTCTTATGTTTTTTTCTAACTAAATTATAAATTTTTAGTGTTGATTTTTATTATATATGTCATTGTTATGATATTTTTTATGTATTTCTATTTATATATTTAATACTGAGATATTTACTACCAAATTTAAAAACATGATCATAAAAAAATCCATATAAATGAATGATGCACAGCACAATTTTAAGTGAAAAAATTGTGCTGTATAGTTTTTTCACTTAAAATTATGCTATGTATTGTTCATATTTATATAACCACAAGTGAAATGTCAGTAAACAGTAATTATAAAAAAATCCATTATTTTGCTCAGTAAATTTTCAATATTTTATGTAAAGTTAAATTTTATTAATCTGATTATGAAATTGTGCCACCTACATTTTCTGAAAATTTAAAAAATAAAGAAATTTTTCCATTGATGAATGATAAATTCCTTGAAATTAAAAAAAAATTAACACAAAATATACATAATATCTGGGAAAATACATAACATGCTTCTTAACTTGTGCATTATTGTTTTATTTCCACTAATAATTATGTAAAAAATCAGGAAGTACATACATGATCAAATATAAATATTGTCTTCTTAAGTGAAATATGACAAATCACTCTCTCTCATCAAGTACAGTCTCCCATACAGTCAAGTCAAGCTTCCCATACAGTTTACCTGTAAAACACTTGTATTGTTTATATTGGTTGATCAGTTAAAAAATGATCTAGAAGTTTTCTTGATGAACCAATTTAAAGAAAATCAACTTAGTTTATAGTAATAGCTTATAAGAAATTTGATAAAATATTTGTAGACAGCATTTAGTACTTTTGATTGCAAGATTATTTATTTTCAGTGGGAACTTGTCAAAACAAATTGAGATCAAAATAATATTAAGAGAGCAGAATTATTGCTAGCAATTTAAAAATTTCAATAAATTTGTTTTTTGTTAAATATTGTAAGAATTAAAAAATTGCATAATGTATGCTTTATAAAAGCATTGTTTTAGGTACAATTTCAGCATTCATATAATTAGATAAGAAAAACTTGAAACTTAATATGACCTTAGAATTAATTTTTCATTTTTATTATAAAAGATTTTATTTTTTTAATTTTTTTGTAAAAACTGTTTTACAGAATAGACTTATTTCTAAATTTCTTTATGAATATTCTCAAATTCTCTGACTACTTTTCTTCCAATAAAATATTCGCAGGATCCTTTAGATTTCTGCTATTAAAGAGTATCAGATCACAAGTTATTCTTTAAATCTATACTCCTTTCATTTGATTTTTGTTCAAAAACATTTTTTAGTAATGTATATTCTATTTAAGAGTTGATAATGGCTGTATTTGGTAAAATGAGTCAAACGGTCTTTTTTGCTGAGTATATCCTAAATGTCAATAAATAGTCAGTCCAACATTGCAATAGGAACAAATTATTTTATTGTCTTTTTTTTTCTAATACATATAAAAATATATTTTGGGCTTAATTGTCCCTCTTCAGTTTATCAACAAAATGAATTGCTGCAATGTATTGAAAATATTTATATATGAACAAAAAGTATAAATAATAATAATAATAATAATGGTTTTTTCATAATAAAATTGGAGAAAATACATACAATATGATAGTAATGTAAATTGCATTGGAAATATTAGAGGGATGCTATTTCTAATTATGATATAAAGGTTATCCTAATTTGGAGTAATAGTTGTTATTAAATTAGAGAAAGAAACACTGGTACATATTTACCTTTTTTGAGTTTAAGTTTGGTCATGATTGATAATGATTGCTGTGAAACAGTGTATTAGAAGAAGAGAGAATTTGCCATTATTGAAGTTTGGGTTTTATTGGACTGAGGGTTCTGTCTTTGATAAGTTTTATTTATTTTTAAGGGATGGTTAGTGGTAAGTAGTATTTGTGACCAACAAGTATTAATTTAAAGGCTTGTGTTTAAATTCATTAAATCTTGGGCATTGGTGATTATAATTAAATAACAATTTTCCATATATGGTTATTTTTTTAAATAAAATTGATATTTTAGCTTTTGCTAGTTTACAACTGAAATATTAACAGTATGTGTCAATTGGGGAATTTTCATATTGTTTGATTATTGCTCTCTCATTTTCATTATACTGTATTTTATGTTAAGAGATCTATATGTTCACTTATGTATAGTATGGATTTATACAGATAATAATAATAATAATAATAATAAATATGAATTTGGCTAATTGATAAACCATATTTTTTCAATTTAGTTGTTTAAATTCAGTGCAATGTTAATATTGATATTGCTTAACTTATGCTATAGTTCAAAAATTATTAATAAACTTAAATAAATTATCAAAAAAACTGCTTAATCTTCTAATTGCAAAAGTTCAAATGAAAAAAGCACACTAAGCAGTAAAGCATAACCACACAAATTTTAATCAAAACAAAAACGTTTTTGGTATTCTAGATACCATCTTCAGTTGAAAGAATATAGAACAAAAGAACTACAAATAATTTAAAATCTTTAGAACATTAAATAAAAATAACGAATATTATAAAATGTTTAAACAAATTGCAAGCAACCTCCCAGTCGTATAAGTTCGTTGTGCAGGAACGGGTTGAAACGTTGAATTTTGAAGGTGTTCAGTAGTGTTCTACTTCGCTGTAGCACTGCGAGGTCAGCTGGGAAACCCTCCCGTTATATGAACTTGACCCAATGACATCGGGCAGTGTGAATTTCTACTGCTATTAGCTCTCCCATTTTCTTTTCAGTTGATCGGCAATTGGCAATAAAACGTAGCACCCAGGATGTTGTACAAAGGAGTCTTATATAAAACTAAAACGTGAGATGTCGATTAAAGGTTGTAAATGTGTAGGTGTATAAAGCGTTTGGGTAACTGACTTTCGTATTTCCAGATTAGCTGAAGTTCGAGATGTCTGAGTAAAATACTCATCCCATTTTATTCCACAAAGCCAAGTATCCTGAAAAAGGATTTTTCCTGTGATGGAAATGGGTGTGTATAGTCCCAATGGATCGTAAAAACTTGATGTGGCGCGCAAAAGTTGACATTTTGTTGTTGGATCATTAAGTAGCGAGGATTTAAAGGGTGTAAGATCATAATAAAATTTGTCGTTTTCAGTGTTCCAATGAACGCCAAGTACTTGCACATTAGTTTTCACAGCGATATTCTCTTTTTGCCATACGAAATGGAGAGCTTTCGAATTAGTAGCCCATTTGGCCACGGGGAGTGTTATTGTGGCAGCGAGTTCTTGCACTTCTGTATATAACAATATGACTTCAGCTTCAGTCTGCTCGCTAACGATAAAGTCATCCATGTAGAAATGTTTAGTAAAGAGTTGACGTTTGCTAAAATTTGTCAGTGAGCGTTTCATTTCGAGTTCTTGAATGGAGGCTGAGAGTAAAAATGGATTGCAAGTTAATCCGAAGAATAGATGCCAGAAGCAATAAGTGAGAATTTTGTCAGTAAGAAACGAATTTCTTTCATCGTCCTTTTGCATCTGATACCACAGAAATAGAGTAGCATCTCTATCTCGCTCGGCAAGACTTAATTGAAGGAAGGTTTGACTGATATCCTCAATTATGGCGTATTTACCTAATCGAAAATGTAATAAAACTGCAAGGATTTCTGGGAGTAGATTGGGACCAGGCTCTAGTTCATCGTTTAAAGATGGTGAGTTTGGTTCATGAGATGATGCATCAAAACTGCTATGTCGTTAATCCATTTTTATTTTTCTAAACAATTTGATGTGGTAAATAAGGTTTACGGAAAATTCGCCCCCTGCATTTTGCCTCCGACAATTCACCCCCGAGCACGTTTCGCCCCCAGGACATTTTGTCCCCGGAACATTTTGCCCCTGGAACATTTCGCCCCCAGCCATTTTCGCCCCTGCACGTTTTGCCCCCAGCACATTTCGCCCTCTGTAGATAATGAATAGGCTACAAAATTGCAAATATAGTCAACTCTCGATATCTGGAATTTTTATTGAAATCCCAGCCCCTTTAGTAGATATTCGATGTTAATGGTCTGTGACTGTTTACAAATTAAACCTAATTAATTAGCAAAAACTAAAAAAGTGAAATCTTGCTTAATTTTCATTTAAATTTTTTGATAGTTTTACAATTAAATATGTTTTTATTGTCTTTCTAAAGATGTAAAAAATTTTACCGAATTTTATTTTTTTGATAACTTTTCGTTTGTTATATGAGATCGGAGAAATCACAATTTTCTATATGAAATATTATATCCAACGAAATGTTTGACATTTTATGATAGTGGCAAGTCATGAATAAAATAAGTTATGAATGAAGAAAATTAGATAATATTTTTAAAAAAGTATCGATAAAACACTCAGTACAGTGTGTAAGTAGTTCAGTCAAATAAATTTATATTTTATTATTTAAACTTTTTTGAGAATTTATTCAATTTTATAAGTTTCTAATATCGGTTTTCGCTATTTAAGTGTAACGCTTTCCGGTTTTTTTGTCAGTTACACATTAATTATTGATAAATTGGCCTAATTTGATATATTTATTTTAGGAAAGAGTAAAAGACCTGAGCTCAGACCGGACTCTGCATTTGCAGAGTCGTTAGAACCATTAGGTTAAATTTAATCTAATTTATAAATGATAATTTTTTGAAAAAACCGTAAACTGGGGTGACTTAGGCCCAATTTTGGAAACGTGTTTCTGTTTTAAATTTATCACCAATTTTTAAGTTTTTTATTGTTTTTTGTTACATCTTTAAAAATTGGTGATAAATTTAAAAAAAAAAACACGTTTCCAAAATTTGGGCCAAAGCCACCCTAATAGGCCTAAGTCATCCCAGTTTATGGTATCGAGTTTGCAAGTGGCCTACTCAAAGGACTGGTCTATTATATGGACAACCTAAAATAGGATGACTTCCTGTCTCCTGTTCCTGCAGCCGCTATAATCCCATTGCTCGATCAGCGGTTTAATCTCGTGAAGCTTGATATTGGTTTGCTTATCCCACATATTCTGCTATGAGCAATAGCTTCTGCTTAATAATGGGCTATAAATCCATATAAGGCACTGACAAGGGATGGGAGTTGTTCGGAGTGGCCAACTTGGCAGCGATATCAGCCAGTTCATTCCCTCCGATTCCAACATGTCCCGGAACCCAGCAGAACTTGATAACATATCCCTGGGAGGACAAACGGGATAGAAGCCTGGGAACAGTTGAAATGAGTGGATGTGGGAAGGCTTCAACGAGATAAGTGCTTGCAATGTACTCAATAAGTCGGAATAGATCACACTGCGACGGTGGCCTTTTATCCTGATATGTTTCAATACTAGATGGACAGCATAAATCTCTGCAGAGAACACAGACGCCAATGGGGATATCTGCTCAGACAGGACTTCGTCCTCACAGACAAAAGTGGATCCCACATGGATATTGGATTTGGAACCATCCATGAAGATAGAAACAAAGTCTGCGTTCAGTTGGAGGATATCTGCAAAGAGATGTTGGAACACACAGTCTGTGGTGGAATCTTTAGGATGTGATCGAAGGCTAAAATCCATCGCAATGCGGTGGATGCCCCACGGTGCAGTATTCCTAATCTGATACTTCCAATTTTTCAAGAAGTGTCATTTTTTTCTGGTGCTGTATGTTATGTTTTTTATATCTATTCTAAGTATTATCTAAGTATTATTTTGTGATTAGTTGCAGATAATTTTCCTTATGAGATATAAAATAAAAATATGAAATGTAACTGAGCAGCATTTTGTGATTGGTTGCAGATAATTTTCCTTATGAGATATAAAATAAAAATATGAAATGTAACTGAGCAGCACTATATTAGTAAAGCAATGTAATCCAGTATTATAAAGTGAGTAATACCTGTATTTTTCTCAGTAATTTTAAAAAGACGAGTAAAAAAAGAACAGTAATTCCACTTGTTAAAATTGTTGCTCAAAAAATTTAACAAATGAAATGCTATTTTCTGATGTTCCCTCTAAAATTTTAGAATTATTTCTATCATTTGGCCATTCAGCTCCTAAAGGCAGTACATGGAATTCAATATTACTCATCCTTATGACACAAACTATTATGGCAATGAGAACAAAAACAACTTTAGCTTAAATCATCTCCATCTCCCTTTGGAAAATATGCAAAATTTTGAAACAACAAAATTCTAAACATTAGAAAAACAATAATTTATTGGATGGTGTTTGTTTTGGTTTAATGGCAATGAGGCTTTATAGGCTTAAACTGCATCACAGGATGTAAATTTAAGATTTTATTGGATGGTCTTTGTTTGTTTTGGTTTAATGGCAATGAGGCTTTATAGGCTTAAACTGCATCACAGGATGTATAATAATTAAAAATAAAATAATTAAAAATAAATAAAAAACAACAAAGTAAAAAATTGGTATAAATCGCTACAAATATAAAGGAGACAAAATAATGTCAAACAAGACGAAAATTAAAAATACAAAAGCAATAATAAACATAAAGATGTATAATAATTAAAAATAAATAAAAAACAACAAAGTAAAAAAATTGGTATAAATCGCTACAAATATAAGAGACAAAATAATGTCAAACAAGACGAAAATTAAAAATACAAAAGCAATAATAAACATAAAATTATTTAAAAACATTAAATATAAATACAAGCAAAAAAATAAAACAACCATATATAGGATTAACGATACAAATGTCAGTCCAAAAAGCATATAATATAATTAATATCGGACCAATAAGAGTCTTGATATTCAAATCACAACAATGAAAGTGCAATGAATGTTTTGTTATAAAGTACAGACACTCAATTAATATTTTTAATAAATAGAGAAGATTCTATTGGCAGAAATTGCAACTACCTGCAAAATCAAAATTTTTAAAAATAATTAAGGAGCACAATGTAATTTATTAAAATTTTTATGAACTAACTGATGCATTCTATTCATAAAAATTTTGGAATAAATTTTATTTATAAGTAAATCAACAAAAATGTAGAATTTCCAATCAAAAGTTGCAATTACTTGAAGTTAGTCTTTCCTGCTGCCATTTAGAATATACTGTATCCTATAAATTATTAGGTAAATAAAATATATCTGAAACAGACAATATATGAAATTAAAATTAAAAACACTCATTGCATTTGAAGTCTTGAAATAAAAAGCATATTCACTGCATATATAAATTAACAATGTTAAACTCTTCCAATTTAAACTAACAAGTCTATATCTCAATAATTTCTGGCTGATATAATAGGTACATTTTTGTAATTATTTTATATTTCTATATTATAATACCGAATATTAATAGAAAGCAATCAACTCAATAATTTCTGGCTGATATAATAAATACATTTTTGTAATTATTTTATATTTCTATTTTATAATAAAGAATATTAATAGAAAGCAATCAAAATTAGGCGAGAATAAAGTTGAGACTGAGTATTAACAACTCAATTTAAGAGTGAGTTGTTAATACTCTCAATAATTTCTGGCTGATATAATAGGTAAATTTTTGTAATTATTTTATATTTCTATATTATAATACCGAATATTAATAGAAAGCAATCAAAATTTGGCGAGAATAAAGTTGAGACTGAGTATTAACAACTCAATTTAAGAGTGAGTTGTTAATACTGTATTATCAGAAAAATATAATCTCATGTGTTTTTGGTAAAACTTCTAGTCAATCTTGACAAGTCTATATTATAGAAACAAACAAAACTAATTTAAGAAATTTACAAATTTCTTCTTTTATACAAAGTATAAAAAGGTAAATGTAATATACTTGTAGAAGATAAAACTGCTTATACTCTTTAATACTTTAAAATAAAAGAACAAAAATAGCACTAAATTGCAGCTGAGGTAAACAATTTTATTAGTTAACATGCAAATGTTTTCAGCCATGTAGCCATCTTCAGGCATTTCATTCTAAGAATCTTAGAATAAAAAACTGATAAAACTTTCCAAATTATTAAACGAAAAACTGATTGCTATCGTGATTGTGTGAGGTTTTATGATGCAATGGCTTTATTACCCAAACTGTGTCAGCCAATAGGTAATAAATAATTTAATTAATTAAAACAAACATAATAAAAGTGGTGTAAAAAGCCACAAGTATACACAAAAAAAACAATAAAGTTAAACAAATAGGGTCAAAGCACCTATACGTCCAAGACTCTTTGGATATATTAAAACCCATAAAAACCCAATAACCGCAAGACCAATTGCCTAAAAAAACAATAAAGTTAAACAAATAGGGTCAAAGCACCTATATGTCCAAGACTCTTTGGATATATTAAAACCCATAAAAACCCAATAACCGCAAGACCAATTGTTGAGGAAAGAGGTGTACCCACGTACAACTTGGAGAGAGTCTTAGCCAAGTGGTGTACAACTATGTTATTAGAAACATAGAACCATGTTAG
>AYEL01064319.1:0-49834 GCA_000484575.1 Olivierus martensii
CCAACGCCACCTAGATATAAGGCCTGCTTACCAGATTTTGACGTCATCGTTACTAGGCGATGAATTAAATTTACTATTATACTCATTTAAACATTTCGTTTCAGAATTTTTTTAAGAAAATATCGTTTAGAAACTATTTAAAGTAGGATAAGCAATTGTTCTCGATAATTTAAAATTTCTTTTTATAATTTCATAAAATATTGATATTTTTTAAATAAAATTTTTATATCACTATTTTGAATGAATAATAAAATTAAATATATTAATTAATAATTAAATAAGTTGTATTAAATATATATTCTACACACTACTAAAATAATAATATAATTTCAACTCACTTGGGCAGGGAAAGAACAATCTGTAATCGTCAGAAAAACGGATTCACTATAGTGCACTTTCAGCTCAACCGAGCCCTCCCCAGTAGTTTCCCAGTTAAGTCGAACTACAGAGGACGGCTCGGTTGAGCCAAAAGTGCACTATAGTGAATCCGTTTGTTTTCTGACGATTACGGATTGTTATTTCCCTGCCCAAGTGAGCTGAAATTATATTATTATTTTAGTAATGTGTGGAAATTATGGACCAGCGTAATAAAGAGGTTACATTAAATATTTATTCTGTTGTTCATTTTTTGTAAGATTTGTTTAATTGTATCAAAAATTATTACACAATGATAAATATACATTTTTGTATATACAAACTATAGTACTGTATATTGTTTTGTAATATTAAATAGTAAGTAGAAAGTATTTATAAAATTAGACTTATTATTATGAAAATGTTGAGCATATCAAATTTTTATGAAAAAGGAGAGTGCAGACAGAAAGTTTCGAAACCACTGCATTAAATAATACTTCACTATACATTCCAAACTTAAAAAAAGAATTTAGTAAAAATTGTATAATTATTAAATAACAGATGGCACCACCTTAGCATAAATTTAAATAATTGGCTGGCTGTTGGTTGGTTTGATGGAGTTTAATGGCACAAGGGCCTAATGGGCCAAACTGTGCCAGACACAGGATTAAAAAATAAATAAATAAAATAAAATAAATATGTACTTAACAAAATTATATGCAACAAAATGCAACAAGGTAAACAAAAAACTAAACTGAAACTAAAACTAAACACTAACTAAAACATAACAGAAGAAATGGTGTAAATGGCCAACAATAACATTTTAAAAGGAGAGAATCAATAAATAGGCAAAACAAAATAGATATATAATGCTGTACTGTCATATAACAACTAACAATAAAATAAAAAAACAATTAAATATGACGTAAAACGAAAATTTCCGATAAAAAGGCAAAAGGGCCTAAAGAATTAAAATAAGATTAAAGGAAGACTGATTAAAGTGCCGTAAACGCTCGGCACTAAAATAAAATCACTCAGTTAAAATGTGCTTGATGGTAAGAACACAGTCACACTGGTCACAAGTAGGCTGGGCTTCATTCATTAAAAAGATGCCTATGGGTGAGCCTGCTATGTCTGATACAGTCTGGCAAGGGCGACTTCCTCTCTCCTGTTCCTGCAGTGGCTATAATCCCATTGCTCAATCAGCAGTTTAATCTCGTGAAGCTTGTTATTGGTTTCCTTATCCCACATATTCTGCTATGAGAGCAATAGCTTCTGCTTAATAATGGGCTTTAAATCCAGATCACGACAACTTTCTGGTTCCACAACAAGGTTAATGTTTGCATCTGATTTTATCATGGATGAGCATCAAGCTTCTGAATGCCATGCTGAAGATTTTTTTACACATTGTGTTCAACTAGTCCAAAGGCTTGAAGTTGTAGGTATTGCTAGAGAAGAATATCTTGCATTGAAAGCTCTACTATTAACTAATGCTGGTAAGAAAATTTAAAAAGTAATAATACTAAATATTTTTTCTTTCTTATTAATAAGATGATAAAACGATAAATATCTTTATTTATATTTTTTCACTTTTTGTTTTATCCTATCTACATTTAATAATAGTATGAATTTCATATAATGATCCAAGATAGAAAATTTCTAAGAATCAGGTTTTTATTTTGGCAAATACATTTCGTATAAAATGCCTTTTTTCCAATTGTTTTAGTGTATTAATTAATTTCTATGAATTTTTTAATAAATAAATTTCTTCATAAAAATATTATATTATTATTGAATTTTGTTTTATACTCTTTTATGCCAATTATTTAAATGTGTTAATTTCTGTTTTTTATTTTTATTTAAAAAATATCAGTATAATAAAACATCTTGCTGTTTGAACACTTATTTCATAGAAATATTTGTAAATAATAAAATTAATATGATTATTAAAACAGATTATTATGAAAACAAACTAATTAATTAAATTCCTGCTTACAAGATATTTGATGCTTACACTTTTATGATTAAACTATATTATTATTATTATTATTATTAATATCATTCTTATCCTGCTGAATGCAATCTTATATAAAATATCTAACTTTTATGCAGGGAAACTCAAATTTAAATTCCAACAGAAACATTTTTAATTTAATCATCATCATCAGCCAGAAAATAAAAATTTTTTATTTTTTGATTGAAAATGATTCATTAGTTGAATTTAAAACATCTCTATTGGAATTTAGATTTATTTTGAGTTTTCTTGTATAAAGGCTGACTATTTTATTTATTATTACTATATTTATCTACATTTACATCTATATATGAAAAACAAATACATTTTAATTGATTTTGAATTACATTTATAAGTTTTGTTAAACTTATTATTTGAAATTTCTATGCAGTAATTTTAATGTGTGAATGAATGTAATTGTTCTACTAATCTTAATATAAAAATATATACAAGGTGAAGAATAACTTCTTCATAAAATTTTGTGTACTGATAGGGGACCTCCAAAACAAGTTGAAAATGTCTAATGAACATATGGTCTAAATGGCACCATTTTTGAGTGATAACCCTTTAAAACTAGCCAATCACCATTGAGTATACAAAAGTGTCATGATGCATCATGTTGCCAAGATGTGTCACATTGCGTCACTCTCCTACTTACTCTTGGGTGGTAAGAAGGCGAACGATGCGTCTTGATACTACGACGCTTTGTGACACTTTTGTGTACTTGATGGTGATTGGTTAGTTTTAAGAGTTATAACTCGAAAGCACTGCCATTTAGACCATATGTTCATTAGACATTTTTCAACTTGTTTTGAGGTCCCCTTTCAGTATACAAACTTTTATGACGAAGTTTTTCTTCACCCTGTATAGTAGGTCCTTGTTTAATCCTGTGTGCTCTGATGACTAGCACATGCCAGGGAATTGACAACATTTTTTCACTACAATGTTTGATATTGCAAGGCAAAATTAAAGAGCCTATAATTTCATTTTTTTTACTTTTATTGAAAAAATATGTTTGAAATATCAATTTTTATTATACCGTATTTATTCGAATCTAAGCCGCACTTTTTTCCAATGTTAATGCTACTGAAAAGCAGGTGCGACTTAGAATCGAAGGTGGAAAATTCATTGGATGTAAGAAATTGAATTTCCACTCCTTTGAAATGAAAAATGTAATCATCCATTCTAGAGACAATAATACATTCTTTTAAAAAATGTTGCATAACAAATACATTGGATGGCACAGAAGACGACACCGTGTGGCAAAATGGCGACGCTGACACCAGTTCCGAAGTCAGCTGTGACAATGGGAGTGACGATTTTCGGAACATGATACTGACGGTTAGAGCAATTACTTGTTCATATATGTATTTTAAAAGTTTTTAATACTGGTAAAATAAAAATTCACTTCTTATTAGTTCTCATTTAAAAATTTTTTTTTTAATTTCGTAAATATCGGATATCGATAAACCTTTTTACACTATTTGTTATTTTTTCACAAAAACGTATTGAGAATTTGGGGTGCGGCTTAGATTCGAATAAATACGGTATTTGTTTTTCTTATAATAATCACAAAATTTCTTTAAATTGGATATTTTTATAAATTTTAAGTAAACTCTTTTGTTCAAAATTTAATCTGAAGTACATTTATCAAATTAGCAAATTTAGACAGCCCTATTCTTTATTATTTTTGTCACAACCAATAACCCACAGCCATCCAATTCTGTTGGCTCTATTTCTTAATCCCTCCCTAATTCATAATCATTTTCTTGGCCAATTATTCAGAATATATAGCACTAGATTGCAGTTCTATATTAAATATTCAACAAAACAACATTTAACGTTTTCGACCTATTAGGCCATCATCAGATACAGAATGTTCTATTCTGTATCTGATGATGGCCGAATAGGTCGAAAATGTTAATAAAATGTTGTTTTGTTGAATATTTAATATAGAACTGCAATCTAGTGCTATATATTCTGAGTTATTGCTTAAGTCTTATATGCAGTTTTGGTATGTTGTTTTATTTGGCCAATTATCTTGAACCACTAATGTATAATTCAAGAAAGAGGTCCCTTTTAGAATAAAATGCTTTTGTTATTTTTTCATATTTATCATTCATTAAATTAATTTTATTTCAAAATTTTGATATTTTAAATAATCAGAGAAGAAAAACAACCAATACCATACTTGATGATTGACTTTGACGTTTCCTTCTTAGAATATTGGCAGGAAATAATCAGCTGATTATTCTGTCAATTGTTCACTAATTTGCATAAGTTTATCATCTTTTTATTTTATTTTTAAAATATCAGTAATTTTAGGATTTTTTTTCTGATAGCTATGTGATCAAGGACTAAAATTATTTTAAACTTTTCAAAATAAACTTTTATTTTTTTTCCAGATATACAATTGGAAGATTCAACAACTGTTCGTAATTTGCGACATACCATATTGGTTGGATTACAAGAATGTGTATCAGTGCTCAGGTCAACAGGTTCATTACAGCATATGGGACAATTATTACTTTGCCTTCCTCTTTTAAGGCAATTAGACATAAGAGTTCGTCAGTTCTGGAATAATGTCCGGAGAGAAGGAAAAGTAGCCATGAACAAGCTCTTTGTGGAAATGCTGGAATCAAATTCCTCATTACGGTAAATATATGCTGTTATTGGCAAATGTAAATCTGTGCATTGTGATTTTTGCTCATGTTTGTGGAAAGAAAATTGATATTAACTATATTGATACTGCCAAAACATGGCAAAACAAGAAAGAGGATTGCAGTACATAAATGTGGCAACTAGGGGGGATTAATTATATATGAAGATTGGACAAATAAATTTCATTAAGTATGAAAAGGACTGAGCAAAATGTTTGACTAGTGTAGTGTAAGAAAAAATTTGGTTGTGTTCAACATCTTAAAAATAGATGGAAAAATACTTAGAGGTTAAAAAGTTTACATTGTAAATAATTTGTCCATACCCATCGCACAGACTGGCATTTCTGCTTATTTTTATGGTACAAGCTCTGGGGGGGAAGAAGGAAATTCAGATGGGAAATTGTTATTTTTGTACATAAACTGACAATCTATAATTCAAGGTATTTGTGCAAACATCCATATTTTTTTAAAATAGTCATTATGTTGAATTTCTTTTATCATCAATTCTTTTCAAATCATAATTTTTGCATTAATATTTTTCAAGATATAAATATTTCAGATAGTATCAATTTGACTATAATTGGCAATATTCAAATCAAATAAATATGTTAATAATTGAATGAATTGATTATAATTAAGAATAAAAAACAATTAAAAATTTTTAAATAATAATGAAAACAATATTAAAACAATTCATCAGAAATATGATTTATTTTCATTAAAAGAAAATATTCATAAATAATTCATAATAAATTTTTTAAAAGAAAACCATATACTTTTTAATGAAGGTTTTAATGTTTTGGTAACTATTTTTTACAAATTTAAATTTATGAAGATATTGAATTTTGAAATGAAGTTTTTAAGATGATAAGAATTAAATAAATTTTAATTTAATAATAAACTCTAGTATATTGAAATATTCCTGTTGGGATTAATATCATGGTTTCTATTTGTGTATTTAATGCTTAATTTTTTAATTATTATATTGAATTTGCATTTTGCTAGTCATTATTCTCATTTACATACATTAATCAACTACAAAAATTTGGTTTAAATTTTTATATTGATGATAATCAAATAATTTTATTATTAATAAATAATATGTTATATAATTCCTAAAACTTTTTAAAAATATTTAGAATATAGTTAAGTGCTTTGAGGACAACATGTGAAACTGCTTAATTTTAATTATTTGATTTAATAAACTTTAACTATATAATATATGATTTTTTTGTAATGAGAATAATTTTATTTTATGAGAATATCAGAAAATTGAATAAGCAGCACAATGTTAGTAATTTTTTGTTTCTGAAATGATTACGAATTACTATATTTTATAGTAATAAATTAAATAGAAAAAGAAAATTTTATATAAATTATCTATTATAACCTTTTTTAATTCAATGTTATTTTTGCAAAATTCTGAATAATCAACAAATTTGCAAATTCATATTTCTATAATAATAAAATTAAGCAGAAATACATACAATAATTTACTTAAATATGATATCTTATTAAGTAAGTTTATTCATATTTAGAAGGATAATTGTAATAGAAAGGAATTTTTATCCAAAAAGAATTTTAACAGAAAGGCAAATTAAATATGTTGACAGATAATCACTCCTTGTATTTTATATTTATTAATAATACAATCAATAAACTTTAATTGTTATATTTTAAAGTATATATAAAATATAACATATTTCCTGCAAACAATATTTATTTTATAATTGAATAATATAGTGGTAAATGAGTAAATTTTTTGAGGATGAAATATTAATTTATCTACAAAGAATTATTTTAAAAAAGAATATTGCTCTTATTCCATCTCAAAGTAAATTTTCCTATGGTATTAAATCCTATTTCTAATTGTTTTGTTTAATTATCATGGCATTGAAAAATGCATACTATTATCTTAATAGATTTCTTAATGAAATGAAATTAATTTTTTAATTAATTAACATTTTATAGTTTTTCTCAGTTTTTAAGAAATTTATGATGGATATAGTAAAAATAATATATAAGAAAGCTGGATTTTGATTAAGTTAATAATATGATTATCTTACAGATAAATATATATAACTTGTTATAAAATCCTTGACTATATTGCAGTTTATCCTTTCTGAAGATTGTCACAAATGTTAGTTTAAACTTCAGTTGTTTGCTCTTTACCGTCCATTGACTGTGGATAAAGAATTGTTTGCAGATCATTTCTGTGATAATATATGATAACACAAATTAATGCTAAAAATGTACTTGATATGAAGACAGCAATACCAAATATAAGTCTTCGTAAAAACAAAATATGGATAAATTAATGATATTACTGTAGATTTTAAAAATTGGTTTCTTTTTGGTTCGTTAGATTATATTTTCTGAATTATATTCACTCACAAACTTACAGTATAATTTGAATTTCAGTGAATTAAATTTCATATTGATATTTAAGTGCTTAGTTTTTTTTTTGAGAGATTAACATATAAGTTGATACCTAGCCAGATCAAATTTTTCATTGCAAATTTAAATTTAAAAATCTTAAAATCAATGGAAATTTGAAGAAATGATTCTAATACACATAAAAAGAACTTTGAAACTAAAAGATATATTAAGAGTATTTTTAAATAAAATAATGTATATTTTCCTAATATATTTGCTATACATACAATCTTGACTTGTTTTGAGTCACTACATAGTCAACTTATATTTTAATCATTGTATTATTAAATTTTCTTTTTGATATAATTTTTGAAAATATGATCTACAGTCATATCATGAATTTTACAATACATGCAATGTATATTTCCATACTTGTTGCCATCAATATCGGTGTGAGTGAAGAGAAACTATTTGTCGTCAATCACATTTGCCTGATTTCAATCATAAAAATTTCTCATCCCACCGATTTTTTTCTCTTATTGTTCATCATAACTTGTAGAATTCATTATTCATAATCATTTTGCATTAGTTAATTTTGATCATGTTTGAAATTTAAATTGTATGTAATTTGTGTATAGTATATGTTATTTTTCCAAAAATTTTGTGTATGTAGCTTTAAACGAATTTGTCAATTTAACATATAAATTAGTTATTGTATTATTGTTGGCCTATTTTGCATGATTGAAAAATTACTACCTCCATCTGTATTATAGTTTATGTACTACATTGAATTTAGTCTCCATTCTTGTTAGATTGTAAATAAATGATTACTGTAAGGATGGTTGCTGTAATTCATAGAACATTTTTTTAATTAGAAGCTGGATGAGTTGATTGTGATGATATGTGACAACATATAGTTTTATGTTAAAAATGATGCCTTGAAATTCATTGTTAAGTTTCACAATAATGAAATAAATTTTATCAGTTTTTATTACTACTTCCAAAATAATTTTACTATTTCCTTCTCATCTGAGGTTATTTGATCAAAGTTTTTGGAAAGAATAGATTATTCTATTAAATAAAGATGTTATGGCCATGGCATGTTAAAGATTAAGAATTACTAGAGAAACTAATTTTTTGATGTTTCCTTGCCCATAAAAAAGTGTTGTAGATATAAACTATATAAATTGTAGTTTGAATTGAGTAAAGCACTACAAAAGTTATAGAAAATGTATGTTGTTTAGTAAAGAGAATTATTAATTAGCAAAAAAAAACCATCACATTGATGTGTAATGTATTTCTGATGTGGTAACATACAGGTGTAAATTTCAGATCTCTATCCTTTAGATGTACCAACATGTGTTTCTTGTATTAGAAAATAATGACAATTATTCCATAGCATGAGAAAAGTGTTAGTTAGACTAAATAGCATTGTTTTTCTTTTTTTAATATTTGCAAAAAAAAAAATATTGTTTATATTGCAGATATATATTTATATGATTGCTGATTGCAATTATAAATTTAAAATCTTCTTAATGATTTGCTTGTTAGAGCAAAATAAAGCAAGAATTCTTCCTTCATTAAGTTATTCCATATGGGAGCATCATCACTTCAAATGAATTGGAAACAGCAATAGTTAAATGCATCATTTTAATCCCTCTTGTCTCCATGCAAGAGATTTGCAAAGTACAAATTTGCCATCCAGAAAGGCTATTTTGTAAAAGCATGTTCATGTTTTTTTGTCGTTTTAGAAATTAGCATTAAAGATGTATTTTGACGGTCACTTTTTAAAGATGTGCTATCAGCTACTATTCCAATAAAAAGACTGCCTTTAATCCATGTTATATATCAGTTGACTATTTAAAAAATGTTGCTGTGCTCTAGAGAAGAGTAGTATGACTGTTGTTATTGGTTGTTGGTGTTGGTAAAAATTATAAATATGCATATACATAAAAATTTGTTAAAAGAAAAGTATCTGATGCATACAGTTTTTCATCTAGAAAGAGCATTTATAATTATACAATTTTTGGGCTTACGAGAAAAATCACTTAAAATATTGACGGGATTACAAAAATCAATTTTAATGTACAAAACACAAAAGATGATCAAACTGTATGCAATCGGATCTTGATCTTATTCCCATATGGAGACTGCCATTCATCTCCAAGTTACTGAATTACAGAGCCTGTCAAATTGTGTACATAATGTATGTAGTCTGTGGAGTGTTGTAGGTGCTACACAGAAATATATTCTCTGATTGTATCCTTTGTTAAATAAATCATCAACCACAGTGGTAAATCCTTGTTGTGGAAGTAGTTGTGCCACTGCTCAGAAACTTTGCCCAGCAAATAAATATCTCTGTGGTGACTATTGTTTTTGTTTGATTCTTTAATAATTATTTTATATTCAAATTTAAAAAAAAATGTACATGTAATTTATCATCAAATTGACTTATTTTTAAGTAATTTCATTTATTCCGAATTACATAAGAAATTAACATCAAAACATGCTAGTATTTAATTATAACTATTATTATTACAATAATAAAGATAACATTGTATTCTACTAAAATTATTAATATTTTATTAAAAAATATAATGCAGTTAATTATAGAAAAGATTATAAGTTAACCAAACTAAATCATATAAAGTTAACAATTAAGTTTATGGAATTTGTTAATATAGTAATAAATTTTATAAGCATAATTAGCACAAAATAATACATAAATAAATTCAAGGCTGATGTTCAAATATTAAACAACCTGTACTCAACACATACACTGTATTCTTAAAATTTTTAAATATCAGATTACTGCACAAATATTAACTCATACTAGTCAGTAGTCATACTAACTATTTTAGTAAAGAATTAAAACGGATTAACGATGAAACTAAAGTTTTAAAATAATTATTTGGAAGCAATAGCGACTACCAAGAAATTAATGATAACTCTGTGATTCCCATAAAGATTATGTAAGGCTTCCAACAGTCTGTATATAAACAGTGATAGTATAGTTTAGTTGCGGGTACAATATTATGAATTATTATTACTATAATAATGTTTTCTAATAATTTTATTGCATTATCAATCTTAAAGAAACATATTTAAATATTTTTTACAACCGAAACGGTGGTACCAGTTAAATGTCAGTACTGGATACAACAGAATTTGGCATAAAAAAAATTGAGAGAGAATTTAAGATTGCATAAAAGGTTAGTATTTTATTTATATTACTTTTGGAATTACTAATATTAACTTTTGCTAAATTAGCTAGATATATAAACTTCAAACTACCATAATTATCTCCGAATTGTCAAAAATAGTTGCCAAGATTGCCATATGCACTGTTCACGTCCCTTATTTAATGATTTTTAGCAAGATTAAATGTAAATATTAAAAAAATCGACGTAACTGAGGATGAGATTTGTACTATATAAGAATCGATACCAATGGAAGATAAATTTTATATCTGTAGTAGCATCCATAAACTATATCACGTTGTTAGAGGAGAGAGATTTGTTAGAGAATAGATTTGTAGTTTGAGTAATAAATGACGTGAAGTTATATAAATTGTTGTCTTGATATAAAAAGTCTAGGGTTTTGCATCTCTCTAATTAAAACTTTTATTTAACAAAATGTAAAATGATTATGCTTAATTATTCGAAAAATAAAAACAATATTTGGAAATACGTTTGTTTATAAAATGTCATCTAATTCTAAAACATTTTTATCTAGTTAGAAGGTAAATAATATACATAACAAAGTATCAATGTAAACAGTGGCGGCTCGTGAATTGAAATCGTGGGAGTGCTACAACTTTAGAAATATGCATACCACAGATTTCTGTGATGCATACACACTGTAAACATGTTTGGATAAAATAGCAAAATTATCGTAAAAATGAAAAAATATTGTTTATTGTCGATAAAATTATACAGTTTACTATCATTCAGAACGTTAGGTCTTTAATTGTAATGTTCAAATATAGAGACGGAGTAAGCACAACTTGTATATAAACAACAATGGAACTGCGCGACGGACAGTGCTGCATTACGATAATAGTTCGCATCCATGCATGGTCACTATGACATGCATATGCTTGTGCGAGTAGCAATACGGCACTGTGGTAAACACAGTGCCGCTAGCGTCTATCGCTCTCTTAAATACTACAAGATAGATTTTTATTATTTTTTATACAAAATAAGAGAATTGTATAGGGTTGTTGTTGATAAAATTAATTAGTGCAAGCAAATATAAATATATTTAAATAGTCGGCCGGATTGGCCGCGTGGAAACGCTTCGGCTTTCCACTCTGGAGGACCCGGGTTCGAGTCTCGGGTCCCACCCCTTGAAAATATCATGGGGTCCGGGCCCGGCCCGTCGATCCCCGTCCTCCACAATCCGGCTGACCCCTCCGCAGGGGTGGGCAGCCTGTGGAAGGGCTTGTTTCGCCCCGCCACTTAGTAGTACTCTTACTGAGTGGAAAGTGGCGTCATCTGTTGAAAAAAAATATATATATATTTAAATATCGAGAAAATCGGGCTGACCCTCCGTAAAGGTGGCTAGCCTGTGCAGGGTTGTTATAGCCAGTCAGTCAGTAATCACCACAGATAAAAAAGTGGCCTAATCTATTGACAAGAAAAAATATATATTGATCGCGTGGAAACGCTTCCGCTTACAACCAAAAAATCCCTGAGCAATCGCTTCTTACATACAACCGATTCTCGGTAGTTTTGTAAATTCTTTGCGAATATTGAACCATTGTGCCTATGGAAATAGAGTTACGTTCCTGCCAACCTTTCTTCTCAACATTTTCATCCTTTGTGTGTGCTTTTCTGTTTAAAGGCACTTTATTTAATGTGCATTACAATACTTAACAATTATAGTACATGCAGTGTACAGTACCATATACAATATTATAATTACTGTAATCTTTATTTTTTAAAACACTGTGTATTTTAAATAGTATCTTATTTTTGATGGGTAGTTGTTGGATGTAGCAACCGATATATTGTCTTCCTGAACTACGTCAGCCTTGTCTGCGTCCCTTTTTATCTCAGATCAACTAAAATCTCGGTGTAACGAGCAAATGCACAGGAATATAGGTTTCTAAATTTGAGGCTGCCTTCAAGCATAGGGTCACATATCTTCTCTGGGACTTGCATACGATATGAACAGGCTTTTGGCCTGCGGTCTGAGGAGTGAGCAAGGATTGGTAATGAGACTTTTCCGGCAGAACGAACAGAGATTACCATGGTTTGATCTAATGCATTCTGTTATGCGTAGTCTCACAGTGATCTTCGTTTTGCACGAGCGCAATGATTAGTTTTTATTAGCAATGCAAACGTTCGCGAATCGAGCGCATATCGCTAATGCTTTCCGTAGTTACGGATAGGGATACTTCGATATTTTATTACAAGATATATTTATTTCAATACTTTTTCTGACGATTCGTATTATCGAGTATCTAGAAAAATTTAATTTTAATGTTTAATAATAGAAATTTTTGATGTAGCCATGGTTGTAGCAGATGACATCATAGTGTGTGAACATCCATGTTTAATCCATTTTCACACTACACTTCAATTTAATTTTTCATTTTATCGTTAATTTTGAAAATGAATATTGCCATCATACGGAAAAATCTCTAAAATACGGGGATTTTATTAACTCCAGAAATTTTCGAAGGAAATGTTTTATTGAAAGGTAAAATTCAGATATTTATAATCACAATACAGTATATACATTTTGCAATATAAATAATAATCTAAATGACGAATTATTATCCAAACTCCAATGATTTAGTAATTAAACATTAAAGCAGTAATCCTTATTGAATTGAAAATATCAAATTCTGAGCATTTTTGATCTTTCATAAAATATTCTTTTTTGATAAATTATTTTATTCATTTATTAGGCCTATTTAGGCCTTTATACTCATCACAGAACTCAGTGATACACATGTATATATATATCGATGAATATACTGTATTATCAATAATCTCAATCATTTATTTCCGTTAATTAAATCTAGTTTCCTGTTTCATAATATTGCATGAATAATTTATTAAATAATTATTATTTATTGTTTTCTAAGAGGAATGCAAACAGCCCCATTTTCGTATTATCATCTTTATTGTTTATACGAGATTAATGTTTTCTAGAAGATAGCAGGTTCAAAATTTCATAAAATGTCAATTTTATTTTTAAAAAATATTATCTATTTTCTACAAAATAGGAAATTTTTTTCTCTTTTATACCTAAAATTTTCAAATTATTACAACAAATCACAAATTGTAGGGAGAACATCGATGAGAGAGACTTTCGAAAAACCGTCCAGAGGGCAGTAAGGTTGTCCGTCTTAAGATTAGAATTACACTTCTAAATAATTATTATTTTTTTATTAATTTAAAAATATTTCTAAAATTCGGAAAACGACTTTTTGATTTTATTTATGAAATAGATAAATTTTGTTTGCAAAACAAATTTCACTTATTTTTTATTTTTTTCTTTTAAAAATAGCAGTAAACAAGCGTTGAGTATTGTATACTTTTATGACGCATGCTCTTTCCTTTTGTTTTCATTACATGTCACGGGTTGTGGTTGTGGATGATGGTGATCTTTTACTATTAACTAACAAATTTATTTTTTAAAATAATGAAACTAATATCTAGAAATTCAAAAGTACCAAAGTAAGTATTTCTTTCTCTCAAAATAATATAAATCACTTCTATCTATATTCCTGTTGTTTAGATTATAAAAAGCAGTAAAGTTTCAATAATACTATATCATAAACTGCTTTCGATAAGAATAAAACTATTCGCCTTTTTAACAAAGAAAAGACATTTATCATAAAGATAATTTAAAATCTTAATGGCAAAAAATAAAAATATTGCCGAATTAATACACAGTATGTTCTAATAAGCATTGATTATTATGACCTTGATTGATGTTTTTATCTTGACCTTTTCGATCAATCAACTCAGATGGTTGCTTAACTTATATATGAAAAAAATTTAAGATTATTTCTGCTTCAGTTACTACAAATTTAGGCTCAGATTAATCGTTTGTAGTTATAATTAAAGCAAAATTCATTTAAAAATGAAACTTTCATAATCCTGTAGTAACTTTACAAATATAATATTATTGCTTAAAAAAATGAATGTAACACCATTAACAAATTTGACTTTTACACATTGAAAATATAGTAATAATAAAAAATCCATCTTCAATGCAACATAATCAGAAATTAGTTTTAGTCACAGGAGCCTTGACTAAAATTGATCTCTCTCTGATTCTATGATGTCATGTTATTCATGAAATTGTCATTTTTACATAATCAGAAATCAATTTTAGTCACAGGAGCCATGACTAAAATTGATCTCTCTCTGATTCTATGATGTCATGTTATTCATGAAATTGTCATTTTGTCTGTATATAAAAATATTTATAGTTGAAGGAAATTAAAATTGAGTATTCTTAACTTATGCTATTCTGATTAATTAAAAATAATATATAAAATTTAAGATATTATCTATCTTGTATTAGATCAGTCAGAACATACAAACTCAAATTAAATAGAAATTTCATATAATAAAAATACAAAATACAATCTTAGAGTACTTTTGACTTTATTGCGTCATCATCGACAGATATATAGGCTTATTAGAATTGGTTTACAGAAGAAGAAAACAGAATGCTAGAAATTTAAAATAACTACAGTTCGTAAACACATAAAATGGTTACTACGGTAACATAAGAAGATTAGGCTGAATGTCCAAAACAGAAACGATATGTTAGAACTTTAACAAAGTTTTAAAGTAGCATAAAATAAAATGAAATATAAAAGGTATATAATAAATGATAAATAAACATCTCATAAATAGATATGATGCAATAAATAATAAATAGATGTGCATAAGTAGTAGGATTATGCTAATGACCATATGATACTTAGACAAGAAGTTGTTAGAACAAATTTTTTAAATTAGTTCTAACATCATTCTTTCTCTAAATAAATTTTAATAAGTCTGTATGTCTGCTTATAATGACTTCATAGAGTTGAAAGTATTCCAGGACTGTATTTTGAACCTTTATTAAATGACATCGCTATCTAATTTGAACTTGTATGTTCTGATTGATATAAAAAATATTACTAGCAGATTGGAAAATATTACAATGCTAATAGTGCATTTTATGTCACAAATGAAAATATAAGATTTGATTGCTATTTATTTAAATTATAAATAACGAATAAAATAGTGTTTGTCTGATGATAGGGTTTGATTCAAATTTATGAATTGCCTACTGAACTGTTATTTTATTCCGTTTTATCATAGTAAACTTAATGAATAGGAAAATACAAGAATCAGACACAAAAAAGGATATTTTCCATATCATCTATCTTGAGCAATGGTCTGAATCAGACCATTGCTCAAGGACTCAAACCCATCCCAATTGCATTGACCAGTTATAGATTTATTGATTGATTGATTGATTTGGAATTCTTAAAAAGGATATTTTCCATATCATCTATATCTCTCAAGGACTCAAACCCATTCCAATTGCATTGACCAGTTATAGATTTATTGATTGATTGATTGATTTGGAATTCTTAAAAGGGATTGTTTACAACACAAACCCCCATAATTTGGATGAACTAAAAATAACATTATATCTGCCATTCAGGCTATAGATCTTTCTACATTGCATCATGTACATCACAACATGATCATTCGAGCACAAAAATGTATAGATCCACAAAGAGCTCACTTCCAACGTCTGTTTTAAAAGTTTAAAGGTAATTAATTGTTCTGTAAATAAAAAATAAGTGCAAACATTGAAAATTTCTATTTTATATTGTTTTTTCCATATTGTATTGGGCCACTTTTAAATGAATCACCCTGTATATCAGTAATAATACACTATAAACTATAGATAATAAAACATACAGTTTATGAATATTTCTTATATACAATACAAAAAAATTTTAAAAATTACTGAATGCTTTATATTAAATATGAAGTGTATGCTTATTTAATTATAAAATACCAAATATGTTCAGAATTATTCAAATTAATTACAGTATAAATCTATAAAAACTTTGTCAAATATACAAATAAATTCAAGATACATAATCAAACCGAATAAGCTAATTGATTTAACAAAAAATTAAAAATTTCATTGAATTAAAAATATTTATCTAGTCGATTTCTTCATGTTTTTGCTGAGTTCCATAAATCTGAAAATTGTATATTTAAAATAAAAAATTGATGACTCATGAATAAATTAGACTTAAAATGAATTTTATTAGAGCTGCTGTTAAGGAATGTGAATTCAGGACTGGAAATTTTGTTATAATTTTTGTTTGATAGAGTGAAATAGCAAGTAATATAAAATTTTCTATTTTGGTGCTGTCTTAATTGTGAAATATTCTATGATAATTATAACTCCTTATAAAGTAATGGTTACAGAGAAATTTCAATGAGTAAATTTTGAGAATTTTATTAAAAATGCATAAGAACTAACAATTTTAGTTTATTTTCCAAAAGAAAATAAGGTTTATAAAATCATTAAGTTGTTTGTGTGTTCCTTACTAATAACTTTTGAACTAAATACTCTAGTAAATTTTTATGATATTGATATTTGATAAAGATGTTCTGACAAGATTATATAGATGCTACATTTTTTAACTGTTCAGCTTCAATTGTTTAAAATTGGCAGACATTTCAAGTACTGAGATATTTTTTAATATAGTATATCCTAAATTATTAGATTTATATGAAATTCAATAGAAGGCTTCAGACTATTATAGTCAACTTTGAAATAAGATCAGTTTATTGCACCTTTATCTTTTTTATGTCATGTCTTGTCTAATATTCAAACTTCTGAAGTTCCCTCTTAACAACTATTAACTATTTGATAGATTTTTTTATTATATTCAATATATAAGTTATGTCATCAAAGATGAATTTAATGATATGTATTTAATCATTAATCAATTAATCATATCAAAATAGCAGATATATTTGAAACTGAGAGATTAATTCTTTCCAAATAAAAGTAACTAACAAGCATATTCAGTAATATTGTACTGTTTATTCAAAAATATTTTCAGTTATCCATATACAGACAGTCCTTGACTGTCATACTTAATTGGTTCCTGAAATGTGTATGAAAGTTCAAATGTAAAACGTAAAACTAGAGCAATGTAAAAAAAACATGGAAAAGTGTTTTTAAAATATTTATTTTACAATATTAGCAATATTTGAAATATGTATTTTACACCAAAAAAACAGATAAACTGACAACACACAACATAACAAGAGAGGGGAGAGTGGCTACAAGGAAATATGTGCATTTTTGGATAGATATCAATAAAAATTTAACTTTTAAATACGTACAAAATAGTGAATTGTACAAAAGTCGACCATCTGTAGCCTGCTTCAAAGAACTTTAATTCTTGTCAGCATTTCTCAGAACTGTTTTGGCAGGCCTTCTGCTATAGACATCAAAGCATATCTGTGTAATAATAATCATTGGTAGTTTGTCCAGAGAAGACAAATTGATGATGAACAGAAATAAATTGGAAAGAACTTTACCTAGTTTTTCAGTCAAATTTGTGATTGAGTTTGTTATCTATTTTGATGAATCAAATCTTGTGTTTCAAACATTTTTGTCTGTTCTACTTAATGATAGTAGTTCAGAATAGTATTTTACCTTTCACTGAAGACTCACAGTTTTGGAATTTTAAAACTAGCTTTCTGCTTGCGATTAAAGCTCCTCCATCAAAGATTATTCTTATCATTTGATTTGTTTCAGTTGCAGTTTTTCCATGTTTAAAATTGTATAAAAACTCTTACTTTTAATCAGTCATATTGAAAAATTGCAGGATGAGTTTGACACACACATTTTTTAGCAGCTCATAAAATTCACATGGCAATATAGTTCTTTGAATAATAGCATTCAAATCAAGAGAACATATACTAACACCATCTAGTGAGAAAAAAATCAGACTACTAAGGGAACATTCATTATAGGCACTTTCCACATTCCTTCTGGCAGGATCTTTTTCTCTTTCCTATACTATTCACATTTCATCATGCATATACTAACACCATCTAGTGAGAAAAAATCAGACTACTAAGGGAACATTCATTATAGGCACTTTCTTATTATTTTTGGTAGTACTCTGTGCATATTTAATAAAATAAATATATATATATTTCCCTTATTCAAAAGGATTTCTGCAAATGGCTTTCCACATTCCTTCTGGCAGGATCTTTTTCTCTTTCCTATACTATTCACATTTCATCATCTTTCAAGTAGTTAATCCACTGAGTATGGATTATAGATATCTCTCTTTCATTAAGGACATAATTATGTTGGGGAGATGAATTCACACATTGTTTCAATCACATGTCATAATCGGAGTCTGAAGGATGCCTCTCTTTTCTGCCACACTTCTTCTAGGATTTGTTTCTTCTTTCCTTATGCTTTCATACAGGATGTTCCAAAAATAGTGAACAGTTGGTGACTTTCTTTATTTAGGTGCTGAGACGCTATCTGGTAATCTGATTGAGGAACAGAGGAAGTGCATCCTGTGGACATACTAGAAAACTAAAATGCAGAAGCAGCACATAAGAAATGGAAAGAGACATTCAACAGAATCCCTTCTGAAATGACACTACCTTACTACAGAATCATAAAAATCATTACTTGAAGTGTTGCTTTTATGTTTAAAATGTTTCAGTTTGGTTGGAAAATATCATCCAAATAATCCAGAAACACTGAAAAAACTCATTACATTTCTGTCCTATTCTTACATTATAAAATCATATTTGGTGTCCACCTGCTTTTGAGACACCCTACATATTATTCTCACTTTATACTTCATTTTTCAAAGAATTAAACCATTAAATATATTATCTGTTTCTTTCAATAAGAATATAGTTTTATTGCAGATATTGTACAATTTCATTTTTCTATTAATTTGATAACTTTCAATTTTAAAATTTAATATTTTATGTTGTTTAATATGAGGGGTGATCCAAAAGTAAGGTTACAAAGCCTGCAGTGAAACATGTACATTTTATTTCTTACAACCAATACAGCCAACTGATAGTACATACATTCGGTTATTTTTCGACATAGTCTCCATATCAGTTTAGGCACTTGTCGTTTCATGGGATGAGTTTGAATATTCCTCCTGGTAAAAATCCTGTCCTTACATGTTCAGCCACGTTGTTGCGAAGTGTTTTACCTCCTCATCTGAAGTCAATCGTCGGTCTCCTAGGTGCTCCTTCAAGTGAGGAAAGAGGTGAAAGTCGCTTGGGGCGCTTGTTCAGCCACGTTGTTGCGAAGTGTTTTACCTCCTCATCTGAAGTGAATCGTCTGTCTCCTAGGTGCTCCTTCAAGTGAGGAAAGAGGTGAAAGTCGCTTGGGGCGTCATCTTCCTTCACGACAACGCGCGACCTCATACAGCCCAGAAGACCACCACACTGTTGAAGCAGTTTCACTGGGACATCATCAAACATCCTCCCTACAGCCCAGACCTCACTCCAAGCGACTCTCACCTCTTTCATCACTTGAAGGAGCACCTAGGAGACTGACGATTTGCTTCAGACGAGAAGGTGAAATACTTCGCAACAACGTGGCTGAACACGCAAGGACAGGATTTTCACCAGGAGGGAATATTCAAACTCATCCCATGAAGGAACAAGGGCCTAAACCTATATGGAGATTATGTCGGAAAATAACCAAATGTATGTACTATCAGTTGACTGTATTGGTTGTATGAAATAAAATGTACACATTTCACTGCTTATGTCGGAAAATAACCGAATGTATGTTCTATCAGTTGACTGTATTGGTTGTATGAAATAAAATGTACACATTTCACTGCAGGCTTTGTAATCTTACTTTTTGATCACCCCTCATAACATTTATTATAAGGAATATGTTATAGCTGTTCATTTAATTGGCATTACCAACTTCCAAAATCCATTGTTGCAGAATAGCAATCTAATTCAACACAGGTGTGTTGATTTTGTGTTGAAACTTTTCCCTATAGCTATAAATATCATATAACGTTTTACAAATTTTTTCCGCAGGAACAATGATAGATAATTTGATGTATAAGATGATAAATTTTAAACTCACTTGTCAGTGATTAAGACAACAACATATTTTTTACTTATATAAATCTTATATTAATATAATATTTTGAAAAATTAAAGGTATACAATAATTTATTTTAATACTGATATTTTTTTTATTTTGCAGCCTATTGTTCATAACATCTAATTTAATTTACTACTAACCAAGTAAGAAGAAAATCTCTTGTTCTTATGGCTGGGAAAAAGAATGAAGTTTCATCAAAGAATAGCATGGGTGATGCTGTTTGGTTATCTAGGCGTAACTCTTGTAACCATCTACTATTTATTTGAACTTGCAGATCAGTATAATATTCTTTCTTTAGAACATACTAGACTATATCATTCTAGAGAGAAACAAAAAATAGACAGAGAAGAATCCTTATTGAGTCATTTACCTGATATTCCATATTTAGTATGGATATTGTTTGGTGTAATATTATATATACAAATATTTTTTGTCTTATATACTTGCACAAAACCTCATCCGAAACATTATTTTCTATCTTGTTTTTTAATATTTTGCAAAAATTATGATGATGATAGAAATAAAGAAGTCAAAAGTAACCAAGAATTGAAATCAGAGAATTCTGTGTTATCTAATGGATATATAAATTCATTAATATTATAAATATGTTTTTATAAAATATACAAAATTGTTACTTATATTAAAATATTCATTTAAAATTGACCATTTCAGGTTGTACATTGTCTGCTGTATAGTTTACAGCATATAGGGTATTACATATTTTTAGAAAATAATCTAAATAAAAGTAAAGAAAAATTAATAAATATTTTACTTTATATTTCTTTCATGAAATTATTTTATATTTAAAGTTACTATTGATAAAATTTACATATTAAATATTAATTTGAGTTTATAAAATAAAATTTACAACATATCAATGTTTCCAGTCATGGATAAAATTTACATATTAAATATTAATTTGAGTTTATAAAATAAAATTTACAACATATCAATGTTTCCAGTCATGAAAATTATTTTTTGTTATAAAATTAAATATGAAATTTAATCTATTTCATATTTTGCAAATGGAGATATTTTTATATTGCCAAACTTGTAACATTCTAAAATTTTAGTTATGTGTATACTCATACTTAATTATGATTTTAGAAATCAATTACTACAATGATTAATGTACATAATTTATTTCTGTAAATTCAGTTTTATTAAAAAAGTTATTTTTAACATGTTAATAATTTGATATTATTTTAAAAAATAAAAATAATTAATATTGAATTATAATAGAAAGTTTTTATTTCAGTAAAGACAAGGAATAAACAATTACAAACAGATAATCTGTAGTCAGTGGCATAACTATCCCATGAACTTAAAGCCTATTGCAAAATTTCTGAGATAGTTCAACTTCTGGGCTTATCTGAGGCCCCTTATTGTGTTTAGTTATGCCACGTCACCACAATATTCTTATAGTTATAGTAAACACAATAAATAAAGTTCTGGAAAACATGCCTTAATTATATACTATTACTTTTAAGGCAGTTTTTATAAATAAAACATTTTCCATAGAGATTAGCATATTGTCTTAACAACTTTATTAACCCCTTGAGTGCCGCGGCTGTTTTGTAATTAATTAATATGCAAAAAAAATTAAAATTGTGAAATCTCGCTTAGTTTTCGTCGAAATATCTTGAAATTTTCAGTATTTATTGCAGATTTTATTCTTTCTAACAGAGCATTTTTTGTTTTTTTTTTTTTTTTTTCAATAATAAAATGTTATTGTGTTAGTAGCTTAGGACTAAACTTATATCTATAATCTTTTTTTTTCGAATTTTTTTCCTTTCGTAACTTTTCGTTACGTTTACGAGATCGGCGAAAACAAGATTTTTTTTTATATGCAATTTTAGTCATCCAACGAAATAGTCGATATTTTTAGATACAAGTCTTCTGAACAAAATGAACCACGAATGAAGAAATTCGGCCGAAAATTTCAGAAATTATAAAAAATCACGAGTTACATAAAATTTGTTGATCGAAGTTACGTATTATAATTATTATTATTAAAAAATTACATGAATTATTTGAAATATTGTTAGATACAAGTCTTCTGAACAAAATGAACCACGAATGAAGAAATTCGGCCGGAAATTATAAAAAATCACGAGTTACATAAAATTTGTTAATCGAAGTTACGTATTATAATTATTATTATTAAAAAATTACATGAATTATTTGAAATATTGTCATTTTTATTATTATTTCATATAAACTTGTTTACACAATTTTTAGCAGTACTTTATAAATTTTTTTATATGAAAAAATCCTAGCATATACTAAAATGGCCTCATCTGATGCATAAACAGCTATACTATATTCTCTGTTCCTCTAATTCACAGATTAGTTCATACAGATGGGACACTTCGCTTATTCGAAGGTGCTGCCACTATTGGCAGTACCTGGCGTTACCATGGGCGTTACTCATTTCACTTTTGTTGTAGATAGTGGAAGGTCAGTTTTATTGTTTCTACGAATCTTATGGCAGTTTTATTACAAAAAAAAACTTTTATAATTAAAACTTTCAATAGATTAAAACATCATTTTTATTAATAGTTGAGTTCATTTTAAGTACTCTCCATAGAGGCGCTTCGTTCGTTTCTTGTATACAATAGAATCTATGAGTGTGTCCTATCTGTCTCAACTAATCTGTGCTCTAATTAGACCGCTGCTAGCGTATATAGTAAATCCGAAATCAATGCCACTTACCTACAACCAAAGTAGGCTTTGCTGCAATAAAACCAAAGTACCACGCCCCATTAAATGGCCTGAGGGTGTTTACGTTTCGTTTTTCGCGAGTTTCTAAATTTCGGTGAAATTAAAACAAAATATGAATGGTTACGATATATTTTAATTTACTTTAATAGAATTAACCATTATTTTCTTATTATCTACAATATTTTTTTATTTTCAGCACTTTATACTTATTTGAAGAAAAATACGATTTTTTGCAAAAATTTCCAAAATATCACTTATCGAATCGCATAATCTGAATGGGTTTGACTATAAAATTGCCAGGATGGGATAAAAAAAATTCAAATTCTGTCGAGCTGTTCAAATATAGACAATGTTTGTTTACATGTAATTTTAAAAAATATTTCGATGTTTGGTTCTTAGTAGTACGTAGATATGAAATTCGTAAATTTAAATTGAAACATAATTATAGTAAAATCTTAAAAATCCTAAGAGCCGATTTTGACAAAATTTTTTGAAATTTCAATTTTATTATTACGTTTTATGATACTGTATAATCAGCAGAGGCCAATTAAAAACACTGCATATGTGGATTAAGATTATTTGAGATTTAATGCAAGAAAGATATACTTCTATAAGCTCATTTAATAAGATATGATATAGATCCGGAATCGATTCCGCTCCGTTGCTGGGAAGAAAATGTAATTAGCGCGTAGATTCTTTTAAAATAAAATAAAATTATTAGAAAATAAGATGGAATTTATGTGAAAATATTTTTTCAATACTGTGTTGTAATTCTTTAATTGAATCAAATACAGGTATACCTTCCTTTACGGCACTTAGTTTTTCGACGCTTCTCAATTATATTTGGCGTTTTTATTTTATATCTTAAAATGAAAATTATCTGCATAATAACAATTAGAATAAGTGTGTAAAATATAAATTAACACATAGATATGACGGGCCCGGATCATCCTGAAAAGTAAAGATATGACCGGAATCGAACCTGGTCCAAGGCAATACGCGAATGTTTTAATTAAAGTTCGGCGATCTAGTCAAGTTTTTTAAGCCTAGCGCTGTTATGTGTCTAATGAATAATAGTGTAACTATATTTTTAGGCTTTTATATGCATTAGCAAATGAAAAAAAGCTGTGATTTAACAGCAGTAGTCTGGAACGTAACCGGCGCAATAACGAGATATGCTTGTATAGTAAAATATAGAAAAAATAATAATAATTCAACTTGTCGCCATAACTAATTTTAATCGTTGTTAATTAAAGAAATTATATAAATACAATACCTGTTTTAACATCATCATATATATATATATTTTGTATTATTACGTCCCTTTTCAATCAGGAAGATTACTAAGGGACAGGACCAGTTCCATCTACGGGCTGCACCCACACCCGTGGAGGGGGGCCGGATGGTAAAGGACTGAGATCGCCAGGCCAGGCCCAGCACCCCGAAAAAACTTTTTTGGAGATTTGCCGCACTCGGGTCCTGAGTGGCGCGCCAACGCGTTACTACTCGGCCATCCGGCCGCCAACATCATCATCTTTTGGTGCAAACTATCAATTTTTTTTCTCGTTTTCCTTTGTTTTTATCAAATATGTGAAATCCAGATTATATTATTTATGTGGATTATATATTTAATCACTCTGAATATTAATTGTTGAAAGTATTCTATAAGACAGATGAAAGTAGAGTTTATAATAAAGACTATCGAAATCAAATTTATATAATAATATATAAACATCCATCCGGTTTTATTTTAAGCTATAAAGATATTAATTATAATTGTTTAAAATTTTATATTTTACATAAATTTTAAGAGGATTTCAATCAAATATTAATTCAAAAACACATACACAAAAAATTAATTATAATGAGTTAAAAATTTGGATTAATTGGCAATCGTTGGAAATGTTCTCTAAGATGGCTGACGTTGTGGTAAATTTCAAATCTTGATAGTTAATAAAATGTCAGAAATGTGATACCAAATAAAAAAATTATGTATAACATGATATAAAAGAGCATTATATAAACTTTATAATCAAGTTATATATAAGTTCGTAAGTACAATGTTTTATAATATTAAAATAATAGTAATAGTTATGGTGAAAAATTAGAGTTTAATGTTTGATTATATACAAGTAAATCTGATCGAGAGAGGAAAAACTTAAAAAATTTGACTGGCTAATTTAAAGGTATTGACTTCAAAATAAATTCGACGAGACTCTTCGATGTACCTGTATGTGGGAAATAAATAAGGTAAATGTGGAACTGTTTCAGAATGTAAGTTTTTGAATGAAAACCATATTTTTTCTCTCGCGTAATTTTAAAAAAGATTTTAATAATTTGAATGAATTGCCTGCAATTTCCCATGAAATGACTGGCCATCATAAAGCAATAAAAGTGCCATGCCTCTTTAAATAGCCTGAGGGTGTTTAAATTTGGATTATCTTGTATTTTACTTAATTATCACTAAAAAAAAAAAGAAATAAATTAACAAATAAACAATTTTTGTTTATTTTAATAGAATTAACTAATATTTTTATATTGTCAACAATATTTTTTCAGTTTTATAAATTTTAGAGCTCATCACACTAATATTTTACTTTTTGTTTAAAATTTCAAAATAAAATTATCTCATTTCAAAACTGAAATAAGATTAATACTGTATAATATAGAATAGAAAGCAGAATCTATAATATTGGATAAAAATGATTCAAATTATACTAATACAATCCATTCAAATTACCTATTGTAATAATGTAATTAAAAAAATTTTGGCAATCAAAAAATTTAGGAACCATCAGTGGAAGCACATATTTTCAATCAATAAATGCAAAAAAAACTGATCCACAATAGTTGTAGGGATGAAATTTTTTGTTTTTTTTTTAATTGTTTTTTGTTTTACTTCATGATGTGAAAATATATTAATGGACCTTAATGGGCTAAAAAAATACTTTTTAGTGTGTTCTTATTTCTTAAGCTTCCAAGTTCTGCTGCTTTTAAAATAACACAAAATAATTCAACAAGCACTTGAGGCACTTGGGTAGTTATGTACAAAATTTAAGTTTTACTCATAACTTGAATTGTCTGTAACTTGGATATTGCTGTTATTTTGCCTCCAAAAGTAATGAAATAACTTTATAAGTTAAAGTTGTCTGTTAAAACGAATTTTGTATGAATTAAGTTTGTAAGGGGTCGGAAATTCCCCCTTTTTTCTTTTTGTCGTGAATTTGAATTGATATCAAATGATGCAATTGATATAAATTTTAATGACGCAGTTCGATTCAAAAACAGGATATATCGAATTGCTTGATTGTTTTTACTAGACAATAAATCGTGGAAGGTTTATTCAAGATTCAATTCAAAGTCTAAATGGATGACACCTGAGATATCTGATGATTGTGTAAGAGGGAATAGCAGCCAGCCTGGGAGAGAAAGGTGAAGGAGAGGTCAGAGACATAAAAGAGCAGTTCTGGACAAAGTTCCTTGCTTTTGGTCTCTGGTCAAAACATCACTTTGGTCTCTGGTCTAATCATTGCTTTTGGTAGCTGGTCTAATCTCAGGCGTGGTCCGAAACATCGTTCTCACCGAACGTCGTTTCCCGAGACATCAAGTTGCCGCAGCTCTCCAAGAAGTCATTGTCACATTCAACAAGTTCTTCCCTGATTTGAGTCCTTGCGCTAACGAATTTTGTCAAGTACTCACAGTTGCCGACCGCTGGAGCTACAAGATCAACTGTTTGTGCGTATCTGTATTGCCATCCGGGAGATAAATTACGACAAGAATTTGGACTAAAGACTGTTGTTGTGACATAGATATCCACGATAGGAAGTCATCAGATTTGCAGGTATCTCTCTCCAACTTTGTGTCGGGAAATGAGATTGTATTTTTAATTCTCTCTCATGTAAATTATTTGTTAAAATAAAGAAGCTATTGAATTTTATTCAATGTTGCTCTCCGCCTCTATTACTTGAGTCGTCAGCCTCATTCGTCGTCCTTGCTCACGCGTTTAACGTAGACCAAGTTTTTAGGCCATTTGCCTGTCAATTCCGCTTTTCCGTCCGTCTGGAATTCCACAAGGGGTGTCAGAAGTGGGATACGAAATTCTACATCATCAGCCTCATTCGTCGTCCTTGCTCATGCGTTTAACGTAGACCAAGTTTTTAGGCCATTTGCCTGTCAATTCCTCTTTTCCGTCCGTCTGGAATTCCACAAGGGGTGTCAGAAGTGGGATACGAAATTCTACATCAGTGGAACCCAGAAAGACGGAATAGGTAGCGGAATAACAAAAACAAAAGTCCAAAAGAAAAGAAACATTCCGAGATGACCAACGAGGCCGATACACGGGGAATGGAGATCGCTTCTTCAATTTCGGGGTCTTTTTCTGCCTTAACGGCTATGGTGCCCTCCTTTTCCGGAGAGCCGACCCAGCGGAAAGGCCGATACACGGGGAATGGAGATAGCTTCTTCGATTTCGGGGTCTTTTTCTGCCTTAACGGCTATGGTGCCCTCCTTTTCTGGAGAGCCGACCCAGCGGATAAACGATTTTTCAACACGATCGACGAAATCACCACATTTACATCGTGGTCGGATCGCCAGAAGTTAGGGGTAGCCAAATGCAAACTAAGTGGGATCGCAAGAGAATATGCATGGCGAAATTTCAAGATGAAAGACATTACAGATTATACTGCCTTTAAAGCACAAATGACAAAAAGGTTCGTGGGAGCGCTGTATACCATTCGCTTACAGCAGTTTCATACTTGCGTCCAACAGAGAGGCGAGGATGCGCAAACGTTTGCTGTTAGATTACAATCGCTGGCCGTGGACATGCTAATTAAAGTTGCGAGTACAAGCGAACAAGACATAGCGATAATAGAGTCTTGTCAGAGGCAAGAAACAGATGAACGTCTTCTTGTGCAATTTTTAAACGGTATTAATGACCGAATCAAGCGGGCCATGATGTCCCATGATCCGAAGACATTCGAAGAAGCGTTATTGGTAGCCATGCGCGAGGAGCTAAGTTTGCTGTTAGATTACAATCGCTGGCCGCGGACATGCTAATTAAAGTTGCGAGTACAAGCGAACAAGACATAGCGATAATAGAGTCTTGTCAGAGGCAAGAAACAGATGAACGTCTTCGTGTGCAATTTTTAAACGGTATTAATGACCGAATCAAGCGGGCCATAATGTCCCATGATCCGAAGACATTCGAAGAAGCGTTATTGGTAGCCATGCACGAGGAGCTAATTGAAAAAGTTATCACGAAACCCAGACCATATGTCAGAAGGATAACAGGGTCAGACGAAGCGGGTACCGAAGAAAGTGGGCTCGGAATAGCCGACTCATCCACCGACAGAACGAGAGAGCTAGAGGCGACAATTAGGCAGATTAGCGACAGGCTAGATACTTTAGAAACAGAGCCAAACACTGCGGTCTATACATATAGCAAACCAAAGCCCGACAGGACAATAAATACAAATCAGATCCTGATCGAATTAAAAGAGGCGATTGAACAACTCTATGATAGAGTAAATAAATTAGAAGAAATAATAGTAAAACAATCGAATTCGCCAAGAATGCGAAAGAATTTTCAAAATAAGTCATATTATAAATCACCGCCGTCACAACAATATAATATATCAGGAATCAAATTGACGGAACAGTATAGGCCACTACAAAATAGGAGTACATTTAGGAATAGGTCTAATTATTGGACTCAAAACTTTTGGGAAAACATTTGTAATTTCAGTTCTCTCTCAAATAATTTTAATGAATAAAAGAAGCTGTTGAATTTACATTCAATGTTATTCTCCATTTCTCGCTGAGACGCCTCAGACAGTCATCCTTACTCACGCGTCAAACCTGGACCGCTTGTAGGTCGTAAGACCTGTCAGTTCCGCATTTCCAATTCCTCCCGGATTCCACAAGTTTGTAACTTAAGGTGTGCATATGGGTAGTTCTCAGTTTTATAAGTTCCTGCTTTCCAAGTTCCCATGTTTCCATGTTTTTTTTTCAAATATGAAGTGTTAATAAAATTGAAAATATGAGCATTAATTAATAAACTTAAAATATTAAACTCAAAATAGGTAGAAAACAAATTAAAAGTTGACTTAATTGTTTTCTCAAAACAATGTTTGAGAAAACAGTTAAGTCAACTTTTTGTACTTTTATTCACTCTAGTGAATAAAAGTAAACTATAAGCCAAATATGTAAAGATAAATTGTTATTCAACTCTGAAGATAGATTCCTAAGGTAGATACTTGTATTTTATGTTATAAATATTAATTACAATAAATAAATGCTCATCATTCTTAAATACAGCATTTTAAATCACATGTAACTATATACAATATAGTACTATTAGATTCATAGCAGACATGCTATCATCTGCTGCAAAATGGAAAAAATTAAAGTGACAGATTGTGAAATGGAAGTAGCACATCTTCTGTTCAGCATGGTTTCATTGTAATTATATAAATAACTTTTTTCCCAGATTGTGCCTATGACAGTATAAAAACTCATCTATTTGCTTTATATCGAAGTATTTTTATTCATCATCGATGATGATGATGAATAAAAATACTTCAATATTTATATGACATAAATAATTTTATTATTATTATTATAATTTGCTTACTTTTAAAAGCTATGTTTTTATTTCCTAAACAAGATCATCATCATGCCCATATCAGAAAAATAACAGAATTGGGAGTACTAGAAGAAGAAGAAAAAACTTGCATATTATTAATCAAATGGTGTCATACATCTGTATCTCTACATATTGTACCCGTTTTTTCTATAGTCCTCTTTTCTTCACGAACATGTATCTCTTATGCAGACTGAAATTTATATATCTTCAGATATTCATCCATGTGTTCTCTCCATATTCCTCACTTTTCCTCTTCCACATTTACTCTCTATACATATAGCATATACTTCCTTTGTTACTTGCTCTTCATTTGTTTGCCTTACAATTCCAAACCATCTCAAAGTTGACTTACATTTTCATTTCTTTAGATAAATTAATCATTGTTTAATCATAAACTGTTCTTCTATTGACCTTTAAGATTATTATGGACAAATTTTATTTTTATCATAATTCCTGTTTTTAACATTATATCTATAGGAAATTAATATCCATTTTATGAATTCTTATTTTACAAGTTTGCTTCAGAAATAGATTAACTCAAAATTAGTTACTACATGCATATATATATATATATTTTATATAATGAATATAAAATTATTGAATTTAAATAATATGTGTATAAATTTTATATTGTTACAAAGTATAAATTGTTTAATGCATTTTTCATGCCATTTTTAAAATAATAATCTATTTTCAGATTAGAATCTTTATATTAAGAATTTTTTAAGAAATTACAATGTCAAGTAGAAATTGTCAACACTGTGGCTGTAATGAAATTGATACTGATCCAGCAAGAGGAGATGCTGTTTGTACAAACTGTGGATCAGTTCTTGAAGATAATATTATTGTTTCTGAGATACAGTTTGAGGAGAATAGTCATGGAGGAGCAAGAGCAATTGGGCAGCATGTCACTTCAGAAGGTTTGTATAAAAAGATATGATATATATATATATAAGCTATATATCAAATAAAATGTGTGAAAAAATATCAAAAGTAAATTTGTTATATTTTAAAAAAATATGATTTTATTAGTAAAGAAAAGTTTCTTGAAAATTGTTCATTAGAAGAGAATTGTAAAATGAAAACTGTTCCCATTAATTCAAATGCTAAAATTTCTAGTACATTTTCAGTTCCAGAAAACCACTGCCTTTTTATCTATTAATGTTAAACACTTTCCAAAAACATTAAAATAAATGCTAAAATTCATACTATATACAACAATTTATGATAGATATTCAATTATTATATTTTTTATTCTCATTCTGACAATTAAAAATTTTTTTTTATTTCTTTCACAACTTTTTGTTCATTATATGAGATCAAAGAAAGCATGATTTTTTGTATGAAATCTTAGCCATCCAATGAAATGTTCATGATTTTTTGATAATGGTAAACCTTCTGAATAAATAAGCTATAAATAAAGAAAATGGGACCATATTTTAAAAAAATTATTGATAAAAAACGATTATGCAAATTTTCATTAGTTATAATTAGTATCGTATAATTAGTTGAAAAGTTATATAAATTTATTGAAATATTGTCATTTTTATCAATAAAATATATTTATTGGTATGTTTTTACTTCTTATCAATAATTTTTATTTTAATGTTTTATAAATTTTTGAATTTGTATGAAAAGAAACAACATATATAAAAATTGTTTACTCAAATATACAAACAGCTCTAATATTGTCTATTTTACTTTAATTGGCCTGCAGTTGCTTTAATGACATTTTACACCCAATATCACACAATGCAGTAAAATACGCTTGGCAGGCAATTTCTCACAAAATGATTGGTCGACATAAAACAATAAAAGTGCCATGCCTCTTTAAATAACATGAGGGTTGTTTATTTTTGGATTTTCTCATATTTTACTTAATTATCAGTAAAAATAAAACAATAAATGAACGAATAAGTAACAATATTATTTATTTTAAGGAGAATTAACCAAAATTTTTGTATTAGCAAATTTTTTACAATTTGTAATAAATAAATAAGAAATTAAATACTTTAAACATATTTTTATTGTAGGACAGACTCCAGGATTGAGTAGAGGTTATCCATATGGTACAGGAAAGGAATCACAAATGATCACATTGCAAAATGGTATGTTTTTTAAAATTTTTTAAAACTGCTTATAACTTTATAATATCTTAAAATAACTATGGTTTCTAGCACTATATCTGCATGTAACGGGGTGGCCAAGCTTCGTGTCACTACGAGCCATATAGGAGAATCTCAAATATTTGAGAGCCACAATCAGTTTGTTTTTGGGTCAGTGAGAACCCCATCAGTTTTCTCTGATAATCTTAACAATGGTTTCAAAATTATTTATTATTCATATTTCACATGCATTTATTTTATTTAGATGCAAACTACTTTTTACAATAAATAAACAAATTACAAATATATTATTTTTTAAAATTAAGTAGATATTTCCTACATATTAACTATTGACTTTCATGCTGTGGAGCCACATTGAAGGTACCAAAAGTGCCGTATGTGGCTCGCGAGCCGCGTGCTGTGGAACATTGAAGGTACCAAAGAGCCATATGTGGCTCGCGAGCCGCAATTTGGCCATCATTGGCATATAATGATAATTAAATTATTATTTTATTCTATTAAAAATATTATTTTATTTATTTGTATAACTAATGTTTTGTATTATAATCTAAAATATTTTATATCAGCTTTGTTGCCAGTGCTCTCTGGGCATTTCTAGCATATAATTTTCTCTTATCTATTATGATATCATGTATCAGTTTATATATATGTATCATAATTTATTAACATGATTCATTGTGATACAATCATTGTTAAATCATAGTAGTATCATATTATATCTTGTAATCTTGTGATCAGTCACAGAATTATTATCTCAATAATGATGTCACATATGACACATGTTTGGGTCTGTGACCTCTCCCAAAATCTATTTAATTTTGGGATAAGTATTTTAATTTTAAATCTCTCCAAGTAATAGAAGGATTCAGCCACTTAAATTTGAATGAAAGTCTAAATGATTAATCACAAATATTACAGCACAAATTATAAATGGAAATGTTCTTTATTATAACTGAAGATCTTTCAGCTTCATTAAGCCATCATCAACATAATACATAAATGAACAAAATATTCGAATGTTTTGTATAACATTCGAATATTTTGTTTGTTTATGTATTATGCTGACAATGGCTTAATGAAGCTGAAAGATCTTCAGTTATAATAAAGAACGTTTCCACTTATAATTTGTGCTGTAATATTTGTGATTAAACAAGAAATGGGATGAATATATGCAAGGTCTAAATGATTAAATATGCATTTTTATTGTGATTCTGAAATGCCCAATTCCTAATGATTTTAACCATATTGATACTGCAATGTCCATGACTGTTGCAGACATGTCAGGTTTTCAACACTGTGTTTCAATTTTGTAGGAACATGGCTGCCTCAGACAGACATTACTGTTTATTATTACTAGCTTACTTTTTGGAAAAATGAGATTTTTTGAAATTACCAAATTGCTGATGATTATATGTATCTACTAATAATTTTTAGATAATTTGTGCATTTTCATGAACTTTGATGTGTGTTCTGCAATTAAAAGTAACCTTGTCATTATATCATCTACCTTCAACCATTTAAAAATAGCAGATGATCATATTGTTGAGAAGCTTTATTAGTATATCCTAAATTATTTATTGGATTTTAATGAAATTTAGCAGAGTAGTCAAATCATTGAAAATCTTGATAACAAATCAATTAATGTTTTATTTTTAGCTATTTAATAATGCAAATGTTTAGACTTCAGAGGTATCTTCAAAATAAATTTTGAAATAAAATAGATTCTGGAATTTTCCAGATTGCAATTAACTGGGGTTATTCTATAACACAGAAATATTGTTTATTTATTTATGTGATATCTGAAAGATTTTTAAACACCCAGATTTGTTTATTTATTATATCTTAGTTAATTGGTGATCAAAATTAGAATCATATTACAATTACAAATATTAAAATAATTTTTTGTTGCAAATAAATACATTTCTTATTTTCCCCAGATTTGTTTCTTTATTATATCTTAGTTAATTGGTGATCAAAATTAGAATCAAATTACAATTACAAATATTAAAATAATTTTTTGTTGCAAATAAATACATTTCTTATTTTCTTTTTCAATAAATAATAGAACATTTGAAAATATGTATATATGTAATTTATTTAAATTTTTAATATTAAATGCATATTATCCATAATTTTGAGTTTTGATTGTTTTGTGGATTATCTGGAGAATCAGTTATCTAGGGAAATTAAATTTCTCAGCTGTTTCAGTTTAATTGGGCATCTACTATATTTGATTGATTTTTATAAAATATAGCAGGATGATCAAGTTATTAATATGAAATTTACAGCAAGGTTGTATTGATTAATTTTGTAGTTTCATTTATTAAAATGCTAAAAATTCAATTCTTTCAAAAATGATTACCTGTTCCCTGTATTAATTGCAGAACTATTTAATATATTTTTATGCTGTTAAAGATGAGTTTGAATATATATTTTAAACCTATATCTTTAACATTTCTCTGATACAGACTTCTGAAATTTCAGTTTCATTCAGTCACTTTAATATTTATAACTTTATTAAAAATTTGAATAAAATATAAAAACAATTTTATTGTGCCATATAAAGAATTTTACATAATCAAAAAGAGTTTTTGGTTAATATATGTGCAAGAGGAATACCATTGACAAAAATCATTTCTTAGAGTATATATAATTTATTTAAATAAAAATTTGAAGAAAAAAATCAGTAATTCAAATGAAATTAAATCATCAAAAATACACAATAAATATTCATCGTTACCTGAGATATAACTCAAATGCTTAAATGAGAATCTACCACAACACATATTATGAAACATCATATATCATTAGAATGTAATATAATAATAATATATTATATAAATAATGCAGCAAATACACTGACGGAAAAAAAAATCCAAACACCAAGAAAGACTTGTGTTAGATAAACAAAATTTAATAATGCAGCAAATATGTCCATATTATAAATCAAATAAAAACATAAAAATATGACATACAAAATTTGTCTATTTAACTTGTATTATTTATAATATATAAAGCACAGCTTCTGTACATTATGCACTAATGTATATTATAAAGACAACTCTATATAATCTATATTACTTGATTTAAATCAAGTATACATTAATAATATAACATAGTAATTATGTGTAGTAAATAAATTACTCATAAACAGTATAAAAGTTCAATGATTATATAAACACACTAATTTATATATATTTTTTAAACAAATATTAAATTTTTGTTGTAAGATGATATTTGTTTTATTTTGGATTTAAATGAATTAAGGATTCCCTAAATTCTTATTTCCTAAATTTTTAATTTCAGGAAATTAAGAATTTAGGATTAATCATGACTTCTCCAGATATTTTTGTAGAGAATCCTGATTGATAATCACTATTCTTCACTTTACAATTATCTTAACCATAGATGTGGATAATCTACAGTAGGTTCAATGATAATTCTATTACTTAATTTCTAACTAAGCTGAAAAGTGGCATATCTGGTATATTATGACTGAAAAATTTGCTTATAAAATTAGCAAAAAGTGTCATAGAGGTTACTGTATTTGCCATAACCTGTTGTTCTTCATCATGGATCTAGCCAGTCTATGATAATACCTGAACTGATCTGCTGCCATATATCCTTTGTGCAGATTTAACAACATAAAACAACTATTTTAGGAATTATGGCATATCTGGTATATTATGACTGAAAAATTTGCTTATAAAGCAAAAAGCAAAAAGTGTCATAGAGGTTACTGCATTTGCTATAACCTGTTGTTCTCCATCATGGATCTAGCCAGTCTATGATAATGCCTGAACAGATCTGCTGCCATATATCCTTTGTGCAGATTTAACAACATAAAACAACTATTTTAGGAATTTCATTGACTAACACCAATACAGGACATCAGATTAAATCAAAAGTCCTTGAATTAAAAAAAAATAGTTCTGTAGAGATTTGAATAATCCTAAAGTGATTGAAGTATTATAAATGACTTATTGAATTGTATAATATTTTAAATGATGATTCATGAAACTTCTGTATGGCATATGATTTTAACTTCAGAAACGAAGAACTTTGTTCATGTCTATGGTGTTATATATTATTAAAACTATTAAATGCATTTAGCTAGCTAACTATATCATTGACACCATGATAAAATCATGAATCTGCAAATTTTGTGCGCTAAAATCTGGAATGTATTTCTTTTAAGCTGATACCTTAATATTTACTCAAATTAGCAGTAAGTGTTGAAAAGGAATTAATTCCATTAATTTAAAATGTCATTTTTCTGTAAATGAATCTTTGATCATTTCTCAACAACTGTAATTTTGCAGATTCATGGTTTTGGCTTGATAGTACAATATATTCTAAAGTGTTATAATTATATTTTATTTATATTTATGACACTAATGTTTTGGTCTTTACTTTTATTTTAATTAATTTAAGATTTGTTAATTTTAACTTTTAAGAAAATAATTGAATTTAAGATTAAGATAGAATTGAGGATTACAATATCATTTGTTTTAATATATTTATTCTTTATTTCAAGTTGAAGATAGTGAAATTGTAATTACTAAAAATGTTTCTATTTAAACTTATTGTTTTTTTGCTTATAATTCTAGTACAGTGTCTGCCAAACTGTGTGCCGTGGCACACTACTATGCCACAAGAGATTCCAGGTGTGCCGCGAAAGATTTTAAAATGTTTAATATAGGACGTTTTTCGGTCATAAAGTACCCCGAGGGGTCCATGGACCACAGTTTAAGAACCATTACTCTAGATCAGTGTCTGCCAAACTGTGTACCACGGCACAGTAGTGTGCTGCGAAAAAATTAAAAATATTTAATATAGGACATTTCTAGGTCATAAAATTCAGTCCATCTACGAATTTACGTGATAATAATAAATGCAAAATACCATGACACAAATCTGACAGCAACAGAAGAAGAAAATTTAAGAAACTTGAGAAATGATCCTGTGAAAAATGCCTACACTTATTGCACTCTAGATCAGCCCAGTGGTTCTTAAACTTATGTGGTCCGAGGACCTCCTCTTGAACAACATTTTTTTGCCTAGGCATTTTAAGTCATTCTTGAGACTTAATTTCTGGCTCAATAATCTCATAGGCACTAAGTTATAATAACCATTGGTAAAAATGTATTGCTAGTTATTTTAATAAATGGTCTTGTGCATAAAAATCACAAAAATTATATAAAAATCACAGAACATAATAATAATAGGTTCATGTTTTATTTATTGCCTTAAAAATATATTAATTGCTCTGCGCTTCTTGCCTTTTCATCGTGTTCTTGAACTGTTTGCAACCATTTTTTATAATTTTGTGAACATTTGGATTGTGGTATCTTTGCGAATTAGGTTTCTCAGCTCTCGTGGAAATGAAACAAAAAAACAAAAAAGGAACGATTACTGATGGTAAATGAGGAGTTGCATATATGTTTATTTAATTTAGAGCCACATAAATTCCCCTGCTTCAGTGTGCCATGAAGAAAAAAAGTTTGGCAGACACTGCTCTAGATCCATTTTGGATATAGAGCAGTGTCTGCTCCATATGCCATTTTAACACCATATTGCATATTTTCAATGCAATGGTTTTTATGCTGTCCTTATAGGTTAGTTTAGATTTTACTATAGTGGGAATTGATATGAGTGCTCAAACCATGACATGCAATGTTAAATTACAATTCAAGAACCTTATTTTTTAGTTTTTCAGAAAAAAGCACTACAATTGCAATTTTTCAACATAAAAAATTGTGGTCAAACTTGTAACATGAAAGATTTTAAAAATATCGTATTATTAAAATAATTTTTTTTCGGATTTTTATTTGGTGTGCCATGAAATAAATTCCCCTGCTTCAGTGTGCCGTGAAGTAAAAATGTTTGATAGACACTGTTCTAGTACTATTTAATTTCTTATAACCAAGTTTTATATTTATTATTATACATTATATATTTTTGATGATGCTTATATTTATATCTATTTTATAAAAAAATACAATATTATTTTAATTAACTTTATACTAAAATTTTAAAAATAATACACACGTATATTTTTGGATTTGAAGAAATAATAATTTTTAAAAAATTGTAAATAAAGTTATTAAATTTTTAATACCATTTTGCACCAGTTGTTTATGTGAAAAGAGATTTTCAACAATGTTATACAGTTAGCTCTCAATTAGTGCGAGTTCGAATAATGCAATATTCGATTAGTGCAACTTATAAAAATGATATCGTTTTTCACTTAGTGCTAGCAAATATTCGATTAATGTGAGTTGTATAGACCAGTCTTACTAACAAAGGTCTGTCCCCTTTTATGATGTCAATTAACAAATTAATGTTAATTTTCGGTTAGTAAAACTGGACGAAGAGCAGTCCAAGAACAATATAGATCAGTCTTACTAACAAATGTCCATCCCCTTTTATGATGTCAATTAACAAACATTCTTACTAACAAAGCTCTGCCTCCTTTTATGATGTCAATTAACAAATTCCATTAATTTTCGGTTAGTAAGACCGGACGAGGAGCAGTCCAAGAACAGTCACTTGGCTTTGAAGGGGTAATTCGGACGAGGAGCAATCAAGAACTGTTACTTGGCTTTGAAGGGGTGAAACACCAGAAAGATGGGCTTTTTGGCATTAGCTATTTAACATTACTATTATTCAGCTTTGTTATCGTATACATATAGTATAGTACAGAATTTCTCTTTTAAAAAGTATCGAAATGGATAAAAGGAAGAACACTTTTGATGATGGTATGAGACGAAATTCCTGGCAAGATATTAACTTACATGATGAACAACAATGTAAAATATGAAAATAAATATTTCCTAAACAGTTATTGAATAGTATTGTGGTTATTCATCGTAAGGTTGCCTAATGGCTGGAATCTCACAAAGCAAGAACCAATTACCATATTTTATATATAGTTAATTGGCCGGATCTCACAAAGCAAGAACCAATTACCATATTTTACATATAGTTAATACCTTACAAAGCAAGAACCAATTACTATATTTTACATATAGTTAATACTTCGAAAGTTAGCTAATGGCCGGAATCTCACAGAGCAAGAACCAATTACCATATTTTACATATAGTTAATACTTCGAATAATGCGAATTCGAATAGTGTGAGAAATTTGTGGAACCCATTATTCGCACTAATCGAGGACTACCTGTATTTAAAAAACAAATATAGAACAAAATTAATATTTGAGTCTAATTTATGTTTAAAACTAATTAACATACAGCCTGATATTTAAAAAATTGTGTTTTGCAAAATAAGCTCAAGATTCTCGTTAAAAATTTTTTATAATAATTTATTTGTTTTTTATATAGTTTTTTACGTAATAATTTTGGAAATGCTAGTAGTAATAATAGATATTTTGTTTCTAAATAATTTAAATATTTAAGTTTTATTATGGTAATTATGTTTTGGTTACCAAAAAACTAAAATAAATTATTTTTATTTGCCTGTGAGGAAGTTAACTTTGACCTGTCCTATTTTTATTTTATTATGCACTCTATTATTTATCGTTATTTTCCTATATGCTAACGTATTATATTTTAGTTTAAAAGTTAACTTACTTCCACCTTCTCCGTCGTAGTTGGCAATCACGTGATACGGAGTCGGAACCCGTATCCGGAAGAGCTATCCCGGTTAATGATGTCATCTTATCTACATAAATTTTACCACTGAAACTGATATGTGAAAATAAGAATGATCCATATCGGTGTATTGTTCGATATATAAATTAATTGTAAAGATAATGACATGAATGAATTACTCTGTAAACTAATAACTTTGAATTTTGTTATGTATAAGTATGTAAATGAGCAAGTGCTGAACTGTTCGTCACTCGAGTATAAAAGAGGACACATCCGGACAGCCAATTGAGGTGCTGAATTCCATTTGATTGCCTCATAGAAGAATTTTTTTGTTTTTTGTATTCCAGGTCAAACATCTGATCTTAACTGGCTTATACCCTACGAAAGAAAAACAATTACAAAGAAGACATACTACCTCATTTTTCATCCCATCATATAAACATAAATATAAATTCTTCTTTCTATATTTTAATCTTAATGTGAAACCTGTATGTATTAATACAATCTTTATGGCTTCACATAGTCATGTATACAATTATTATTTTATGTGATAGAGGACTAAAGTTTCTTTTATAATGATATGATATTTATCATTTATTTTATCCTCTCCTTAGGTATCACATTCCTCTCACATTTTTTTCTTTATAAATATATATATTTTTAACATTTTATTTCTTTTTTTGAGTGATGAGCAAGATTCCACATCTTACACAAATTTGATAATTTCTACAATATCATCCATCTATAGATTAAATGCTAACCAGAGGGCATTTCTCATACCCTCTCTTGCTTATGAACTTAGTTTTGTTTTTGTTACAACTATTTTGTTCATAAACATATCAAATATTTTTTGATTAACATCCATTATGATTTCATTGGGGGTCTCACACCCTTACAATTACTTTTATTTATTTCTTGTTTTACAGCAGCTATATATTTAGTTTATAATACTATTTTAATTTTAACATAATAATCATACAATTATTTATATATTAATGAATTCAATTTGCCCAAATTTTTCAAAATAGTTGCTATAAAATAAATCAAGGACTGTCTGTAGATTGTATTTTTTAAATTAATTGTTAATCATTGAAAAACATCTCTTAAATATATATTTATTATCTCTAATTATTAATTATATAAAAATAATAAATATTTTACTTCAGAAATAATGGATCAGAAATTGATTCTCTTAAGAGTATTCCATCTGTCATAAACTATTAAGAAAAAAAAATGCAATTTAAATAATAAATAATATTAAATTTTAATATTCTTTTAAGTCTGATATTTATATTGATATTTTTATAATTAACTCACTTTTATTTTAGTTTCTGAAGAAGTATGGTCATCAAATCTCACAGTATATCCAACCTACATTATAATTTATAAAATAAAATTTAAATAGATATTTAAATAAAAAAAGAAAAATAATTCAAATTATAACTTTTGCACACACGATTAAACATTTTATTTCATAATAATATAGGTGCTTGAGTTATGAACTTTTGCACACATGATTAAACATTTTATTTCATAATAATATAGGTGCTTGAGTTATGAACATTTTAGTTAAAAATGTTTGTACTTATATAAATGCCTTTTCATTTTTAATTTCAGAAAATTTCAGTCTTAAAAGAATTTTAAACATTATGATAGTAAAATGCTCTAGCAACAAATATAATGCATAACTATATAATTATTTAACATATTATGGTAGTATTTCAAGATGGCAAAGTTTAAACCAAAAAAAAAACCCTCCTTTTATAATCAAATTTTTTATTCAAATATCTGAAAAAAGAAACTTCTTATTGACCTAATAATGAAATATATTGTAAAGTATATAATAAAATATATTATATGCAATGGTTTCAGTATTTCTTATAACAATAATTTTCAAGTATAAATATTTGAATTGTAAACAAAACTTATGTACAGTCTGGTCCATAAAGTTTTGCCTGCAGGTCAAAGTTGTTCGGCTTCCTTACGTGAGACTTAAGAAAACTTAATGATATAATAATAAGTAGAAGTGATCTTTATGATTAATTGTACTGGAACACTCAAGTATTCCAAATTTGTTCTGGTAAAGCCAAATTCTAAAATTCACTCTGGTTCTCAGTGTTTTGCTAAAAGCCAGGAAACAAAACATTTTTTCTAAAATTTAAATAATAATTTATTACAAAAATTCAAAAAACTTACAACTATACATAAACCTAAAAATTATACTAAATAATTTCTCATATTGAAGATTCACTGTTTTTTAAGATGCATTTCGACCTATAATTAGTCCTTCTTCATGTATATACAGAAATTTCTTCAAATTTATATTTAACAATTCTATAAACATTTTTTCTAAAAACTTGAATATTGCCATTCCTTCATTAAACAGTTAAGTAATGATTCCTTCATTACTTAACTGTTACATAATAAATTATTACAATTTATTATTAGAAAGAACTATATATACCTTAAAATGTAAAGAACTGTAAACTACATTAAGCATATCAAAAACTGTTTTACATGTAAGAAACTTCTTCTTGTAAAAAAACATCACATTTACATTCTTTAATTCTTCAATATTACTTTTCTATAAATACATTAACATTTATTTAATATTCTAACTTATTTCAAAAAAAGCCATAATTTTATCATAGAGATTCACAAAAAATTATGATATTACCCAACTGATAGCGATATTTCCATAAAACCTTTCTTGATTGACCTGTACTGATTTTTATAATGTTTCAGTAGATTTTTATCTACTATTTTCTATAAACCAAAATATAATGTTCATTAATCTTCTATTAACTTTATTGTTAGTTAAAGAAATCATTAAATTTACCCAGAATGCCAACGTTAATCTCATAGTCTACGCTTTTAGTACTTAACAGTTGTTAGCGACAGTAATTTTTTAAACCTAATTTACATTTCTAAGAGACAACTTATTAGCCCCCTGGTGTTGTTTTCTTAAATAAATACTCCCACCACAATTCTGACAACTTCAATCCATTTATGTTATTTATTGTCATATTTTTATTATACATACTATTATATTTTATAAAATAAAACTCATAATGCATTCTAGTTTTTTCTTGTTTTAAAACTGTTATTGTATTATTATAATTGTTATTAATACAATGTGCAGATAATCCTGACTTAAATTGTTTATACTTAATATACTGTTTATGTTTCTCTATTCTAATATGCAACTGTCGTTTGGTTTCACCTGTATAGTAATGCATATCCTGACATGTACATTCAATTTTATACACTACATTATGATTATCTATCAGTAGTTGTGTCTGCCTGCCTATAAATGTTATTTTTTTTAACCTGAAACTTCATCTTATATGCTATCATAAATTATTTTAATTTTAGAAAAAATGTTTTGTTTCCTGGCTTTTAGCAAAATACTGAGAACCAGATTGAATTTTAGAATTTGGCTTTACCGAAACAAATTTGGAATACTTGAGTGTTCCAGTACAATTAAAAAAAACCTGTTTCTATTGAGGTCACATATATGACATTTTGTTTTTATTCTGACACTAGCATAATTATTTAAAATTAACTGATCATTCTATTATCATATTTGTATTAGAATTTGTTTTGTTAAATAAGCATTCATTGGAGAAAGTGGTCAACAAAATTTTTATAAAATATTGAATGATATTAAAGATTTTTTCACACTAATTATAAACATTTTATAGATTTGTGTCTATTTAAAATTCAAAACAACTGTTCTTTGTAGAATTTACATGAATCTAAATACTTATTGTATCATTTTAAAGATCTTTTAATATTAATTTCAAATATGTTTTTACTTTAAACTTAATGATTTATTTCAAGAATGATCTTCCTAAAAAATTCGAAGTATCCAGATTCTCCTAGATCAGGGGTTCCCAACGGGTCGATGAAATTTTATAGAGGGTCAATAGCCAAATATGCATCAGTGATTGATCGGCATAATCAAGATCAAGATCCCATTGATTACAAAAATTATTAATAATAAAATTGATAAATAATTGTTTATTGATATAAAGCTTTATCATGTCGTAATGGAAGAAATCATATGAAATAAATATAGGGGGAAAAAATATACTAAAATTATTTAATGTATTTTAAAAACCAATAGGCCTAATATTTTTTTAATATATATTAATTTTTAATTTGCAATTGTCTTTTATTGAAAAGGATTGCATTTCCTCAGAAGATATATTGTTTTATACAAATAATCCTAATTGGTTTGTTTAGTATATAAAGTTTAAAAATTGTTTTATACAAGCTACTTGCAAAATTTAAAAGATTTTAATGTTCGCTTCCAAGACATTGAAAATTTGAATGTATCAGAATGCATCATAGAACCACTGCACTGTGATATATCTGATTTTGATATGATACAAGAAGAGTTGATTGCATTGAAAGAGGATGTTCAAGCACAAGTCTTATTTGGAACATATGGGTATGTCAAGTTTTGAAATTTAAAAGTCACTGGAGAGAAATATCCCCAAATAAAAGTTGTTACCGAACCAGCATTATTGACTTTCCCCTCTTCTTACCTAGTGGAAGCAGGCTTTAGTCAAGCCAATAATTTACTATGAAAAACAAGAAATAGGTTGAATATTTTTGAACGAGGTGATTTAAGAATTAAGTTAAGCAATTTAATAAAAAACAAAAAAGGATTGCTATATTATGCAGTTTTCAGTGCTGCACTAATTATTCATAACTTTATAAATTATTGTATTAGGGGCAAAATTTTCATTATATTAAAAGTATTATATATCATTAAACTCTCAGAATATGCAAATTCATATTATTGTCCTCCAATATACCCAATTATATTTTAAAAATGGTAAAAAATTGCTAAAACTCATTGTTTACTTTTATAAAAAAATACAAAAATTCCTTGCTGATAAAATAATCTTGTGTTATAATGAAATTGGCAAAAATCAATATTGTGTGTATAAAATTCCTTTATAAATGTTTTAAGTATATCATAAAAATTTCATAGTAATTATATAAAATTTAAAAATTCAAATTCATTTCCAAATTTGGTCCTGAGAATATCTTCAAACTGATAAAATGAATAAATCATGTAGTTTAATCTGTCACATTGTACTGCTGACAGTAAGTGGTTCCTACTGAAAATTTCTTAATTTCATGCTGATTTTTTTTTAATTTCATACAAAAAAAATAAAAAACACAGTTTAAAGTCAAGTACCCAGTCACTTTAAACCCTAAATTTTTTTATACTGGGCATAAATATGTTAAATTATAAATTTGAATCTCATTTCTATATAATGATAATTCAATATAGATACATAAGTTGTCCTAATTTTTAGAAAAATCATCTCTCTGGTTTCTCATGGAAGGAAAATTATCTATAATAATAAAATATTTAAAATAAGCATATAAAACAAAACAATGCATCAATAAATTGTAAAAATATTTAATTTTATTAAAACCAAAAAATCTCTCTTTAAATTCAAGTAACAGTTCATCAATGTAGCAATGATATCTAATTCCATATTCTTTTTATATTAGGAGTGATGAGATGTTGAGCAGATAGTTTATCTTTGATTATTCCATAAAAATCCAACTTCTATCCAACTGATCTTACTCTATACCAGTGATTGCCACTGGAGGGTCAGTACCAATTCTCAAGGAGTCAATGAGAAATAAATAGATCTTTAGGGGTCTTTTAGAAATTTTAATATTCAATAGAATATAAATGAATCTAAAATTTTGTCAATAATTGTTGTTAAAAAACATATTTCTTGCTTTTCCTTTGATATATTTCAATCAAATCTCCTGCTCAAGCTGATACTGAAAGTGGATTAAAAGCTTCTTATAACATATTGAATGAAATTACACCAACTGAATGAGATTTTTCTGCTTTTGCTCATTGCAAAAGCAGAAAAATCTCATTCAATTGGTGAAGAAATCATTATCTTGTGAGGTTCTGGAGACCCCCAAACAGCACTCTCTTGTCTTATAGAAATAATATAAAATTAGGGGTCAGTACCAATTCTCAAGGAGTCAATGACAAATAAATAGATCTTTAGGGGTCTTTTAAAATTTTAATATTCAATAGAATATAAATGAATCTAAAATTTTGCCAATAATTGTTGTTAAAAAACATATTTCTTGCTTTTCCTTTGATATATTTCAATCAAATTTAATTGTTTGCTACTTTGGGTTTCGACTAGAAAAAACTAAAAATTCCGGACATCAAACAAGAAATGTTTGGCATTTCGTATTCAGCCTGGGAAATACTAGAATGTTCGACCAGCATTAGGACTTTCTCGTTTTGACTAGGAAATTCTAGTATCTCCTGAATTCGGGTTTATCCTGTAACATATATATATATATATCTTGTCACCTGTATGTTGCTACCCTTTCGCTTTTCTTGATCACCAGTTCTGTTAATACATCTACTACAGGACTTCCTTATAGGTACTCCTTTTTGCTAAATGTAGAAATGTTTGATGAACTAAAAGTAGTTGTTAGGATTTTAATATATTATTTATTACAGGACTTCCTTAGCATTTCAGTGTAAACACATTGTAAAAGGGAAATTTAAAAAATATAAATGATCCTTAAAATATTAGTTGTGTGTCAAATCCAAACTTACATATTTATATCTTTTCTACTCCTTTTTTTGACACCATTTCTATGCATTACTAATGAGTGTAGAGTCTATCTGGTTTATTACATTACTGATGCATTACCAAGTGGCATATGTCCCCTCAAATTTAGGATCTGCCTGTTCCTTTGGAAAGTACTCTAAGACTTTATTTCAAAGGAAAAGGGAGAATATATTTCACAGATTTTGCTCAACTTCTTTGGCAAAGATGCGTTTCAACTTGGTCAACACTCATTAGTCCATTTGTTGAGAAATTGAGCTACAAGTTATAAAAATTACAGTTAATTTTTATATAAATTATTATTATTATTATGGGATGTTACATTGTTTAGTTTTAAACTGGTTAGTGAAAAAAATTATCTTGTAAGAGTTTGAGTTTGGAGTCAGTTCATTTTTTGAAGGCTGACTTTCATTGTTTTAGATTTCTGTTATTTTTGATGTGAATTATAGGGCTTAGAAATGTATCTGAAATATATGAGAAATGTAATATAAGTTAGTTTTATTATAGTTTGAAAAATGGGAAAAATTGATATATCTTTTTTTGGTGAAGTTTGTTAAATTGGAAAAAATTTTCATGTAAGAAAGCACAGTGTTTCAGATAGGAAAAACTTCATTATTCAATTGTAACTGCATGACAACTATTTGTTAGGGAATGTATTTTGATTAAGGTGGATTTTCTGTATAAGTGTTTGACTGTTTTAAAATAATTTTTTTTCAGATGAGATCAACTTACTACTACATTATTTTGGTTCATTAGGCACTTGCTGTTTACTATTTTGAAAGGCTCTTTATTTTTTCTGCATAAGTTATTTTTTTCTCTATGTATAAAGTTGATCTATGATTTATCAAGATTGTAGTTTTATCATGCATTGTTTGTAAATCAGATATTTTGGGTCTCTGTGGCAAACGGCAGCTATATGTTCTTTTAATCATTCATCAAGGGTTCTTCCCATTTTTCTAATAGTTTAAATGAGTACTGGTTTAGGATTAGCTTTGTTTTTAATGATGATATTTAATTTTTTGTTGGGTTGGGTCAGTGGTGCATATGAGTATTTTTTATCAATCCATTATGAATATATTTTTCATTATGTACAATGGACATTATGATTGATAATTTACAACTTTTCCCCCTCATGAGAAAAGGTATTATAATATATCACTTTTTTTCATGGGGAACAATTTTTTATTAACATAAATAAATATAATTTGAAATCATTAATAATTATAGAGAATGTCTTCTTGTGAAATTTGTTCTATAATATTTATATATTTTTAATTAATAGATGGAAATGGCAAAAATGTTATCAGATGAAGAAAAATTAAAATTAGAAGATATTCATGAGCAACTAGATGATGCATTATTAGAAAACAAAAGTTTAAAATTACAGTATGAGACTGATAAAAATAGTTGGGAAATAGAAATGGCTGAATTACAATCAAGAATTAATCAAGTAAGTAGTTTATATTTTATGTAAATTATTTTGATTTTTTTATATAAGACACATTCATCATGGATATATGGAATACACTAGTGTACATTTGTGTATATATTATTTGTTCATTCATCATTGCCAGGGTACATTGTGTAGTCTGTTTGCCATTGCCAGTGTATATATATTCTTTCTTATACTTTCTCTTTCTTGCTTTCTTGTATGCATTAAGTGACTCTGCTATAGGATGTAGTGTAGATTATGTATCAAAATGGCTTCCTCTATAGTCGAGGTATTCATGGATATCAGCAAAAATCAAGTTACATTCTTTGTCTATTCTCTTTCTGCTCAAAGTTAAAAAGTAAGTAATAAATTATTAGATGAATAACAATATATTTTACACACTTATAATCCTTTCATATTAGCTTATAAAATTAATATAATGATAGAATATTGATGCATGGAATTAATATTTTATAGATGAAAGCTTTCATTTCAAATTCATCAATAACTTAATAGCAAAGGGACAATTGCAATTACATATCACAGAGGAAGAAAGAAATTTATCTGCATTAGAAATCTATTTGGAAAGGTAATACCATTAAATTATTAATTAATTGTTGTGAAGAAATAAAATATTCTTTTTTTCCAAGTATAAAAAAGATATAAGTGATATCATTTTACTTTCATTTATTAATTGAAATTTCTAACATAAGCTATATCTTCAAAATTTAGATATAAATAAATGGTTTGAATAAGATCATTTCAAAACTAATAGTGATATGTATAAAATTTACTTTAACATTTTAGTCTTAAAATAATCTCTTATTAATGTGTCACACAATATTACAGCTTGAATACAAACTACATATCCAAGTACCATACTAGTGACTTTATGGCACTAAAATTTTAATTATATATTCATAAGAAAATGTTTACTAATGAAACATTTACAATTGATTTAATCAAAAAATAATAAATTTTGTTTTATATGTTAAAAAATAGCTAAAATTTTATCTATAAAAAAATTTAATATTTTACTTTCAAATTATTTTAGAGTTTAATATTTTTTACTAGTTTTTCTACTTGAAATCTAATTCAGCATAACTATCTTTTAAATTGTGATAGTATGCAATGACTATGTAGACTAAAGTACAATTATCTAATCAGGAAAATAAATTTACAATAAATACATATTAGATTTTTATGTAAGATTGGATGGTTGTGTAGTGTTTTGACACAAGGACCTTATAGACCAGGCTGTGTCAGACAAAGTGTAAAAATTAAATTAATTAATTAAAACAAACAACAAAAAGTGGTGTTTTATGTAAGGAAACCTCAATAGAAATTTAAAATCTCTGCTAGCAATGTGTATCAATAAGCCAAACAGTAACTAATACAGTAATCCTTGAACATAATCATCTTGTTGTGATTATTTATATTTCAATCACTCAGCTTAATCAGTAAAAGACATAAATTAATAAAAGACAAATGCTTATAGCAGAGTTGCCAAGTCATCACCTGGTTCCCGGTTATTTCCTGTGACTTTTGTGGTTAAAATGTGATTACTTTAAAAAACTGTGGTTATTAAATCTAGTTATTTTAAAACAATTAAAAATAAAATGATAAATTTTATAATTTGTTTAATTGATAATTATAAATTAATAATAACTACTTTCAAATAAGAATAGCATTAATTTTTATCATTTATTCATCGAAAATTTGTAGCATATCGTTGTTTTCATTTTCTGAATTAATATGATCATACCTTGGATCATACATACACTGACGGAAAAAAAATCCCAACACCAAGAAAAAATTATTGTAGAGTAATGAAATTTAGACAATACATTTGTGTAGTTAACATGTTTAATTGATTAAATTTTCAAGATCACAAGTTAATTTAAGCTCAAGAAAATGCATTTCAAATGTGAAATGCTGTTGCATTAATAGCCGGTGTAACCTCCAGAATTTTGAATGCAAGCCTGCAAACGTGCATGCATTGTGTCATACAGGTGCCGAATGTCACTTTGTGGTATGGAGTTCCATGCTTGTTGTACTTGTTCTGT
>AYEL01064321.1:0-39996 GCA_000484575.1 Olivierus martensii
AAACATAAATAAAAATTATATAATTTTTTATTTATGTTTATTTATATGTAATAACAATCATATATACATACATAGTCTTGGATTTTCATCTGTTATGTTTATTTTCCGATAAAGAATCTGTCCAATATCGATTGCATTTTTCTCTCCTTCAGGATTTTTCGGAAGTGATTAATAGCATTGTCGTGGTACAGATTTCCATGCCTATTGATCTTAACCTAGTATGGGTGCCATACTAACACCAAAAATTGTAAAATCTCTTTCTCTCTTATCTTCTTTAATAAATCTTTGATTTGTTTTACGTTGTCTTCGAGTTCATTTTAATCGGGAAAAACTACTGTTCTTCCATTCTTACCCATAAGTCCACGAACGCGCAAGGCCTAAGCCTGACATTCCGTTAGGTTAATTAAGCCGAAATATCCTTGTGGAATAATTTTATCTGGCGGCGGCCATTTATAGAGCTCCATCATGGCTGACCAACACTCATGATGGAGTCAACCAGAATATTGAAGGATGGGTTTCAATGGTCCAGGCCCAGATCTCTCCTAAAAAATTGAAGGAGTGGGACCCCCAGATCCTCCAGAATGGTAAGCCACAGCTTTACTACGCAGCCATCTGGCTGATCTGTCATTCCTCAGTCCGCGGGTCCCACAGTTTGTTCTGCGAAGTGTTCGTTATCCGAACAAGTGTTCGTTAACCGAACATAAAAATCCGGGAAAAACCACTGTTAGTTCCATGAGGTGTTCGTTATCTGAACATGTGTTCGTTAACCGAACATAAAAATCTTTAAAAAAGTGTTCGTTAAGTGTTCGTTAACTGAACATAAAAATCTTCCGAAAAAGTGTTCGTTATCGAACTGTTCGTTAACCGATCACCCACTGTATAAACAAGAAGTGGGTGTACTGATAGGGAGCCCAATAGCTGGTACCCTTGCTGAAATTGTTCTGAGAGCAGTAGAAAGTCAGAAGCTTCCACAGTTCCAGTTCCTAATGAGGTTTTATGGACAGTACATGGACAATATTCTTATTGTTTGGAGAAACCAAGATAAAGTAGCTGAGTTTGCCAAAGAATTGAGCCTTGAACAATTTGGCCTAAAATTGAAGAAAGACCAGGTAAGTAGTATGCTGATGCACTTCTTAGACCTACAATTGCAGGTTAATGGTGACAGAATTAAAACAAGTGTCTACAGAAAGCCAACCTATCAACCTGTGCTGATTCCAAATTGGTCAAACGATTCAGTTTCTTATAAAAAAGAAGAGTGGCATTTAGAAGTTTGTACAGAAGGGCGCTATCTTATTGTAGTCAAAATGAGGATTTGAACAATGAATTGAATTACATACAGAAGATTGACATACAGCATGGGTACCATAGAGCTTTTCTAAGACAGATTCTCAGAATCTGTCTTAGAAAAGCTCTATAATATCCATGCTGGTAAAAAAAAAAAAATGTATAATAACAGCCAAACACAGGAACCTTCCAGAAACAATGAACACAATTTTCTACCAGTACCATACCACTTTAGAAATCTAAGAGTAATAAAAAAAATAGCAAAGAAGAATAAAAAAAAGGGCCAAAAAGGGCTCCAACTTTGTTTAACATACTCCAAAATGAAAAAGATCCACTTAAGGAGCACAAGCACAAAGGAGTATATAAGATACCCATCAGAGACACTCAATCAAATGAAGATGCCACATATGTGGGGGTCACAGCTAGAACATTAGCGAAAAGAATAGAAGAACATAATAAAGACATCGCTCAAGCTAAACTCTCCACTTCTCTTGCAGTGGAAGCATATACTAAGAACATAGAGATATCATGGGATAAACCAGAGTAGTAAAACCTATTGTGCCGCATACACAACCAATAATTACAGAGTCCCTTGAAATACTAAGAAGAAGAAATTCTAAGAATCTAATAAACGACAGGTTAGCATATGAGCCGCCCCAAGCATGGAAGTAAGCCTTAGGGAAAGAAGAAGAAATGAAATGCGAACGATTATAATAATACCTTGAAGATCCTTGAAACATCCCTCTATGAACTTTATTAGTATTCATATGTTAATGTGAATACTATGTAATTTTTATCTGTTGTGAGTTACTTAATTAATGTTTATCATTTGTAATAAGTGTTATTTTTATTGGTTTATTACTGTTATTTTAAAAGTTATATTTAAATATATGCGTTTTTAAGAATTTTGGTTGCCATAGCAACTTCAATTTTTTGTCCTTCTGATTCAAATTCGTTGAGAATAGAATCCTACCTGACGATGGTGTATAAACCGAAAATGTTAGTAGTTTTATGTTAAATAAATATTGATGTTTACTGCTAGAAGTGCTAGTATTATTGCAATTAAATATTTAAAGTCTAAGTAGTTTATTCTAAAGATGTGCATGGTATTAGTCTAGAAACAACAGTTCCATAAACACCTGAACAAAATGGAAGAGCTGAAAGAGAAATGAGAACAATATTTGAAGCTGTACATTCTATGCTACATGGGAGAAACATGTCCAAGTATCTATGGGCTGAAGCACTTAGCACAGCTACTTACATACTTAACAGAACTCCTACGATGAATACTCCAAACTCTATTCCATACGAAATATGGACAGGTAAGAAGCCTATTCTCACTCATATATGAACCTTCAGATCGGAAGCTTTCATGCTGGTTCCAGAAGTATTCCAAAAGAAACTCGATCCTAAAAAGCAAAAGGATGATTTTGGTTGGCTATGATGGAAATTCTAAAAATTACAGACTTTTGGATCTCAAAACAAAAAGGATTAAAATATCTAGAAATATATTATTTAACCAATGTAAAGCTGGAGTACTAAAGAAGTTCCAATCATTAACCCTAATCAGCAAAAATCAGATCTCAAAATAAATCAAGACTTTATTGAAAAAGATGAGGAAATATTACAGGAACAATTGAACTAAAATAAATTTAAAATTAAAAACGAATCTGAGGTAAGGCATTCCTATAATTTGCGTCCAAGAGAAGGACTCAGACGTCCCGAATGATACATAACAGATAATGCTTATGAGGCTATAGCTCTCTGTACTGAACTTAAGATACCACAAACTTATGAAGAAGCTATGGAGAATCCCGAAGCTGATAAATGGAATGTTGCAATAAAAGAAGAGCTTGATTCACTGATAAAGAACAACACATGAACTATTGTACCAAGACCGATTAATAGAAACAGTAGATTCAAAGTGGGTATTCAAAATAAAAAATTCTACTGATGGAACAATGCCTTGATATAAAGCAAGATTATGTGCCGAAGGATATTCACAAAAGGAAGGAATTGACTACACTGAAACCTTCTCACCAACGACAAGGTATGATACTATTCGAGTGTTACTTGCAATAGCAGCACAATATGAGCTTGACATTATACAGTTCGATGTCAAAACAACGTTCTCACACAGAGATTTACAAGAAGGCATATACATGATTCTGTCTAAAGGAACAAATATTGATCACAAATATACTTGCAAATTAAAGAGGTCATTATATGGATTAAAACCAGGTGTTGGAATAAAAAATTTGACAGTTTCTTGAAAACCTTTCTTGAATTGTTCCTTGAAAACTTTTGGTTTCAAACGTTTCTTGAAAACTTTTGGTTTCAAACAATGCAACACTGACAACTGCCTCTACAGCAGAGAATTTAAAGGAAACAAATTATTTCTTGCCCTCTATATAGACAATGGTCTTATACTAGTACCAAAGAAAAATGTCTTGCACGAAATAATAAGTGAACTGAAAAAAATTTCAAAATAACAATAACAGAATTGAATTACTTTGTTGGAATGGAAATTATAAAAGAAAAGGGGTCAGTTTTTATTCATCAAACAAATTATATACAGAGTCAAAAGATTTAATCTTGAAGATGCTAAGGCAGTAAGCATACCATCAGATCCACATGTTCGTTTAACTGAATGCTTGTCAAATATGTTCAATAAAGAAAATATACCATATCGAGAAGCAGTAGGATGTCTGATGTTTGCAGCAATTGTAAGCCAACCAGATATTATGTATTGAGTCAACTTAGTAAGCAAATATCTTTTGAACTACGATTTTGAACATTGGAATGCCGTAAAAAGAATCATAAAATATCTGAAAGACACTGCCAGTCTCGGTATCAAATACCAGAGAGGGGAGAAACCCCAATCTCTTATCGGTTTCTTCAATGCCAACTATGCAGGCGATGTAGACACATAACGCTCAACAACTGGATATGTTTTTATACTAAGCAAAGGTCCAGTCACCTGGATGAGCCAACAACAACGAAGTCTCTCTCTCTCAACAACTGAGGCAGAATATGTTGCTGCCTCATGCACAGTGAAGGAAGCAATGTGGTTGTGCCTATTGTTGGAAGAAATTAACAAGCCAATGGGAAGTCCTGTTACACTGAATATAGACAACCAAAGTGCCATCTGAGTGATAAAAAATCCCAACTTTCATAAAAGAACTAAACACATTTATGTCCAATATAATTTTGTACGCAAAAAATACAATGACCGTTCTATTGATGTCAGATTCATTCCTTCAAAAAATAAGCTGGCGGATATATTAACATAGTCTCTTCCTCAAGATTCATTTACATTCCTTCGTCAATCAGTGGATATGGATTACAAGGATGGAACATCAAATCGAGAATATATCGCCAATTTTGAATAAATAATATACGTATGTTTATCACATCAAAGTGAGATAGGCACTTAATTAGTGGGAGTGTTGGAATTCACTATAAATTTGCATGCCTACACATATCTACTCCACGATCTATCCCAATCGGAGGGAACGTAGTTAAAATAAACAAACTCCATTCCCTAAGTGTTTTTTTTGTCTCCTCTCTGTTAGTTAGTCTTTCAATAGCCGACATTAGATTCAGTTCTGTATATTAAAGTAACCTGTAATCAGTGGATAAATGTTTCCACTGTTTTCTTACCTAAATCTGTAACAACAATTTTGGTAATACCAGTTTTTGATTTTTATTTTATTTTTCATAAAGGTTCATTCATTTTAGCAAAAATTTTTTATATAAATATTCATTGTAGCCTAAACATCTGCTTTGCTTTATGATTTTTTTATTAACTAATTCTTAAATTCAAATGAATTTAATTCTACTGAGGAAATATTTCATTTAATGACATTTTAGTCATAAGATTAATAGATATGTTTATGGAATATTTTCTTTACAAAAATTAAAAGAATCATATATAAATTACATATTAATATATTATATTATTATATGTAATTTTTTTTGTATTTTCTCTAAGCATGCTAATTTCATAGAATAAATCTTATTCTTTCTTTTTTTTCGTTTTGAAAATTAAAAATATATCTGATTAATTTTTGATCAATATCATTCTTCTGACTTAATAATAAATAATTTGTTTGTTATCATAATTGTTTAAAACAGTGATTCTAACCACTGTGCCACAGCACACTAGTGTGCCACTAAACCTTTGACGGTGTGCTGCGAAAAATTAAGAATGAATTGTATGTATGTAATTGTATGAATCATATGCAAAATATTAAGAATGAATTGTATTTATGTAATTGTATGAATCATATATATGTATAGTGAAACATAGTTGGCAGGATATCCCTTTTGCAGTCAAACCATTGTACTGATTCCTATAAATAGGGCATCATTAGAAAAATCTAATCCTTGAATTTCTTCGACAGCCAAAATTTTTTGCCGTTATTCATAATTTAAAAATTAAGGAATAAAAATTATATTAAAATTATATTCTCTCTAAAAAGACAAAATCTGCAGGTGATGCTATAATCTAATAAGGCTGCCATTTAATGATACCATGTACAAGTATGTTTATAATCTGAATGTAATAAATAAAATAAATACAATAATCTGTTGATAAAAATTCATTGTTAAATATAAATTATTATTTAAAATATTTAGGTGTGCCCCTAATTTTAAAATATTAAAATGTGTTCCTCAACAGAAAAAAAAATTGAGAACCCTAGTTTAAAACAAATTACCGTAAATGAATAATATTTAGTTTGGTTTACATTAATAATAATAATCTTATTTAATAGATATTATGTTTATGAGATTATTGAGCAAATAGAAATAAAAAGCACTTAATGCAGCTGAGATAAATATAGATAAACTTTAATAACCTATAATATTACTAACATTTTCGGCATTACGCCATCATCAGGTACAAAAATAGCTTAAAAGTTTGAATAAGATTTGAACGACAGAAGGAACACGAAATAACATTGCTATGACAACCGCATTTTCGTTACAAACGAAATAACAGCATATAATACAAGTTTAACTAATACAATTATAAGAATAAATGAATATGACAATATTGACAAAAAAACATAGTACATAATAAAGTACAAGAAAAAATTTTTTTAACATAATAAAAATTAGTAATAAGAAAAAGTCTTAATTATTTTCGCTATCAATCGCATATCTCCAAGGGCGGGGCGGGTCCCAAGCGATTCTGTCATTTATCAGATTCTCTTGTTTACTTCTCTTCAAAATTTCTAAAGACTTCGTGACGATAGGTGTTGTACCTGGCATTACCTGTCTTACGATGCTTGCCTGGTCCCAAAATATGGTCAGATCTCTGTTATAAGCTTCACTTGCTAGGGATGTTGATAGCTTAGCTTGCTTAATGTCATATTTGTGTTCAAGGACTCTTGTGTTTAGGTTCCTATTATTCCTATAATACCTAACTGGATCTACAAGAAAGCGACATTTCGTAGTTACTACACAAGGGCCCTAACATACTGCTCTGACAATGGTGACCTACTACAAGAACTGCGGTACATTGACGATATAGGTATACAACATGGCTATTCCAAATCATTCATGAGGCAAATTTTAAATAAAGTTAAAACCAAAATTGAAGCACCTTGCCAGAACCTAACGAATCCTGTCGCCCACCAAAACCCAACGAACTTTATGCCAATACCTTATAATATCAAGAATTTGCAGGTTATCAAGAATGTAGCCAGAAAGTTTAATATGACTTTAACCACCAGAAGGGCTCCAACATTGTTTAACTTTATAAGGAATGAAAAAGATCCTCTTCCACTGCAGGCTAAAAAAAGGAGTATATAAAATTCCGATCAAGGATGAACGCACCCAACAACATCTTGCTTACGTGGGTGTCACTAATAGGAACCTAAGCAAAAGAGTCCTTGAACACAAACGTGACATTAAGCAAGCTAAGCTATCAACATCCCTAGCAACTGAAGCTTATAACAGAGATCTGACCATATTTTGGGACCAGGCAAGCATCGTAAGACAGGTAAGGCCAGGTACAACACCTATCGTCACAGAGTCTAGAAATTTTGAAGAGAAGTAAACAAGAGAATCTGATAAATGACAGAATCGCTTGGGACCCGCCCCGCCTTTAAAGATATGTGATTGATCGCGAAAATAATTAAGACTTTTTCTTATTACTAATTTTTATGTTAAAAAAATTTTTTCTTGTACTTTATTATGTACTATGTTTTTTTGTCAATATTGTCATATTCATTTATTCTTATAATTGTATTAGTTAAACTTGTATTATATGCTGTTATTTCGTGTTCCTTCTGTCGTTCGAATCTTATTCGAACTTTTAAGTTTTTTTTGTACCTGATGATGGCATAACGCCGAAAACGTTAGTAATATTATAGGTTATTAAAGTTTATCTATATTTATCTCAGCTGCATTAGTGCTTTTTAATTTCTATTTGCTAAATATCAGAGTTTAAGCAGTTTCTAAAAGTTTATATGAGATTATTGATTTCATATTTGCATTTATATTAAAGAAAAAGTATATTTCTTATTAACAGAAACTTTAACTCTTTCACTGTCAGATATTTTTTTTAAATTATGCTTAATTAATATGCAAAAAAATATGAAATTTATAATTGTGAAATCTTGTTTAATTTTCATTGAAATCTTTTGAAATTTTCAGTATTTATTGCAGTTTTTGTTTTTTTCTAACAATATAAGTATTTTTTTTTTTAATTTTTTTTTCATAATTTTTTGTTATGTATAGAAGATCAAAAAAACATGATTTTTTTATATTAAAGTTTAGCCATCCAACAAAATCGTTGATATTTTTAGATTGCAACAAGTCCCCTGAACAAAATGAGCCATGTATGAAAAAATTTGGCCAAACTTTTCAGAAATTATTTATAAAAAACCATGTTATGTAACATCTGCTGAATAAAGTTATATCATATAATTATTAAAGAAAATACAAGAATTCATTGAATTATTGTCATTTTTATTAATATTTCATATTAATTTACTTGCTCTTATTTCATTTATACAATTTTTAACAGTACTTTTTGTAAATTTTTTATGTATGTGAAAAAATCCTAACATACAAAATAGCGTCATCTAGTGTATAAACAGTTATAATACATTTTCTGTTCCTCTAAATGGACCATAGTTGGTTTATTGTTGCTTAGCACCTAATGCCTTGCACCCATGTGCAAAGTAAACTTGGTTGCAATTTCCTGAGAAATGAGTGACTACTCTAAAGCAATAAAAGTGCCATGCTCTTTTAAATAGGCTGAAGGTATTTATGTTTAATATCTCATGATTTTCTCATAAATTTCAATGAAATTAAAACAAAAATTGAATGATTAAGATATATTTTAGTTTATTTTAACAGAATTAACCATTGTTTTCTTGTTATTTGCAATATTTTTTTAATTTGTGAGGAAATTGACTTTGACTTGTCCTATTTTTATTTTATTATGCACTCTATTATTTATCGTTATTTTCCAATATGCTAACGTATTATATTTTAGTTTAAAAGTTAACTTACTTCCACCTTCTCTGTTGTAGTTGGCAATCACGTGATACGGATTCGGAACCGTATCCGGAAGAGCTATTCCGGTTAATGATGTCATCTTACCTACATAAATTTTACCACTGAAACTGATATGTGAAAATAAGAGTGATCCATATCGGTGTTTTGTTCGATATATAAATTCATTGTAAAGATAACACGAATAAATTACTCTGTAAACTAATAAATTTGAACTTATTACGTATAAGTATGTAAATGAGCAAAGTGAGGAAGTGTTCGTCACTCGAGTATAAAAGAATGACGCAATCGACAAGTTTTTTGAGGTGCTGAATTTCCAGATGTAAAATTGGCGAGTGACATTTGAGTTCTTGTAAGGATCGACAATTGTTTGAAGTTTGTATCAGAGGTGGAGGTAGTAGAATTTATTAGTATTTAAGGTTCTTTTCTTTGTGAATAATTGAATTTTGGATATTTGAATTGAATTAAACAAGTTTCATTGATTATTTGATTGTTGCTTTATTAGAGTTTCAATAAAGCATTTATTAACACTTTTGTAAGTGTTTTGAGTCTAATAAATTTTATATTTTTCATTATCTAACTTGTTTTGAGAATTTCTTCAATTTATTAGTGTAAGTTCTAACATCGTTGTTTTTGTTCTAGTCTAACACTTAATTGGCACTTCTAGTTATAAGTCCCGATTTCCGTTTTCGTTTAGACATTATGTTATTGTTAGATTGTTTTGTAATTATTTAGTATTAATTTAGAACTTAGAAAAAGACCTGAGCTCAGGCCGAACTCTGGATTGCAGAGTTGCTAAGAACAAAACCTGAGCTCAGGCCGAACTCTGGATTGCAGAGTCATTAGAACCATTAGGTTTAGTTGTAATTAATAGTATTGAAATTCGTTAGAATTAGCCCGTTAAGCTTAGTGGTACTTAGTAGTATTGACATTCGTTCTAATCCGCGTAAAAGACCTGAGCTCAGGCAGAACTCTGGAATTTGCAGAGTCGCTAGCTTTTAGCTGATAAGTAGATAGTATTGCATCCATCCTAATCCGCGATTAGGCTTAGTTATAATTATTGTTATTGACAGTCGTCCTAATTCGCGACTTTGCAAATTTTCTGCATTTTATAGCTCATTTTATGAAAAATTTGATTTTTTATAAAATCTTGCTTCCACACACACATCACTGTTGTGGCATTATATCCTGTAAAAGCAACAATTTTGTGGTATGAAAATCCATCTTCACCCAGACTGATCATTCATCCATTTCAACTCTCATTTATTTATATTGCACTTATTGTTGTCAATGACGCATAATGAATCTGGAGCAATTTTTATAACTTGCTGTCCATGATATATTACTTGTGTGGCTCCTATACAGCTCTCTATTAATACTCCTAACAAGATAGTTCAGAGGGACACTACTAAGTCCAGGTATATACATGAGTATGAAATGTAAATGATTAGAATTCAAGAGTGACAATGCTAGCCCAGCTATATGCTATTGCATATAGCTGGGCTTAGCTTCTGTACATTCACTTGTGCAGTGCATGCTGTAGCTTTGTTTTTTAAAATGGGAAGGTGTTATTTTTACAGAATTTGATTCTATTAATTATTTTGCAATATTTCTGTATTATAATTATTTTCCTATGACTGATATTTTTAATGCTATTTCTGAATAATTGAACCATTAAAAACTGCATAAATTAAAAACAGTGTTTCTGTAAACCAGGAATTTTTCTTGATTAATGTCTGTATAATAATAATTTCCAATATTGTCAAAAACATAATTATAGAGCTATGATTCCCTACTTCTCTACTCCTAACAAATATTTTAAGACAGTGCTAGTATTTAATCAGTTTATATGAATCAGTTTGGTGAACCTAATAAATTGTTTCTTAGGTTCACCAAACTGTTTGTTGTGGGGACAGAAAAAAATTGCTGGATATTTTAAAACATAAGTGAAATAAAAAACAATAATAAATTATTATAGAGGTCATGATCATGATTCATTGAAGATCACATCTAATTATTTGAAACATAACTTCATGTAAATATGTTACAACAATTAAAATTTATACTAAAATTACATACCTTAATATGAAATTCACACTTTCTTAATGCACATTGTATCTGAAATCATATTATACAAAACTTTTGCTCCAAATTTAGATATCAGAGATATTTTTTGCTTTGTTTACATAAAATGTCAGCATATGTTACAACATATTGCCATTTGGAACAATAAATTTATCTAAAATTGCAATAAAATGTATGAATTTTATATAAACAATAATTTTTAGATGTGTAATCATAAATCTACCTTCTTTCTTAATAAAATCATATAAAGAACAATTTATGCTATAGAATAAAGACATGTTCTATAGCATCTATTCAATTATTATTGTACTGATGAGGATCTGTAAGAGAGACAGAAAATGTTTTATATAAATAAAAAATCTGTTTCTTGCTAATATTGCTTGTTCTTTATATGATTTTAGATGCCTATTTTACATATTATTTTAAAATTATAGTATTTGCATATTTATTTCAACCTTTTATAAATTTATTTAACCCATTTGAAAATATATTTAACCCATTTGCATATTTTTATTTAACCCATTTGCAAATACATTTAAACCTTTTGCAAATATATTTAAACCTTTTACAAATTTATTTAAATCTTTTACAAATTTATTTAAACTTCATGCAAAACAGTTGATGGAAAAGCAACGCCTTATAATGCACAGAGTCTGTTCGTCTGTTTCCCATTGCAACTCTGGGTATAAAATTTAAACGCCTTATATATATATAGAACGTAAGTGGCAGTGATTCAAGTTCTCTGAATTCTTCCGTTGCTCCATGCAGAGTTAGAGGAAGGCATGGAAAGTATGAGGTTGTTTCTATGGAAAAATAGAAACTGTTTATCAAATTGTATGAAGAAGGTTTTTCTGTAAAGGACGCAGTGTCAAAATCAGGTATAAAATGGAATACGGGAAATAGCATAATTAGAAAGTACAGAAGGGATAATTTTAAGGTGCTAAGCAATGGACCCCGAGGGAACAGGTCAAAACTACTTAATTCCTCACGTTCTTTGCCTAATAGAAGCAGAAGTTGAGAAACAGCCCGGAATTACTCTTATGAAAATCAGAGAGAAGCTTCTTTAACACGACATCGAGTTAAGTGTGTCTTCCATAAGAAATGCATTACACGATTTAAAAATTACGCTTAAAAAAGCATCACTAGAAGTAGACAGAAGAATAGCGAGTCAACTATTCTGCTCAGAAGGCAGTATGCAGTGAGTTTCAATCAATCAGTCCCTGTAAACTGGGAAAAACTCATTTTTATAGATGAAAGTGGATTTAATCTTCACATTAGACGATCTCAACTCGCTCAAAGATTGGTACTAGGGCAGTAATTACTGTCCCCACTATCAGAGGATGGAATATCACACTTATTGTTGCACTGAATAATCAAGGAATTGTTCACTCAAAATCTAGCACTCTTGTGAGATTCTCTGTCAAACACAGGTATTTCATAAACACCTGGACAATATTGCGGGTTGATTTTATCTTTGTCGTTTCTTATAATATTAAACAAAGTGTTCCTCCTGTTAAATGTAAAATTCTGTCCTGTAATTCTTTCCAATTTCTTCTTAAACTTTAAAGTCACTTCAAAATTTTTACATTTAATAGGAGGAACACTTTGTTTAATATTATAAGAAACGACAAAGATAAAATCAACCCGCAATATTGTCCGGGTGTTTACGAAATACCTGTGTTTGACAGAGAATCTCACAAGAATGCTAGATATATTGGTTACACATGTTGTTCTCTTAGGAAACGCATCCCAGAACATATGAGAGACATTAAGAATAATGCATCAACTACATCCTTAGAATAACATGCTATGATAACAGCTCCAATGTCTTCAATAAAAAGGACATCAGACTGATCGGATGATAGGACTTAGCCTCAGTATTTTTAAATTAGAAAAGATAGAAGTGTGAAATTTAGAGGTTTTGTTCCGCTTACCAACTACTCTAGACAAAAAAATTTCAGGTTCTTGGGCAACTCCAACACAAAGATATGGAGGTGTGAAAAGTACCCTGAGTTACTTCCAGAAAAGGATGGTACAGCCGTGCTTGCTCGACTTGGCGGGGGCACTGCCGTGCCCCCAGATTGACCCTTCCACAATTAACACAATTAGCATATTAGCTATTAATAGGTTGCATGACCAATAAATAACTTTTGACATTTTTTCTCCATACTACAAAAACTTTTATAACTCCTTATGTCTACCGAATGTTGTATGGATTACCTACAGGTAGAATGGGACAATGCAAAACTACTTTTGAAATACAAAGATGCTAGGAAGGACAAAATTGAAGAGGCACTGACAATCTTTAAGAAACAAAATGAAAACATAAAACCTATTAATAAAATTGACTCTTCCACAATTAGCAATGCATGGAAATGGTGAATGACCAATAAATAACTTTGACATATTTTCTCCATACTACAAAAACTTTTATAACTCCTTATGTCTACCGAATGTTGTATGGATTAATGTTTATTCTTATGTTAATTTTTTAATGTAATATTATATTTATTTTGAAATATAAAGATTCTATATTTGTTTAATGTTATTAATTAATCTATTTTCTTTTTTGTTAATTAACATGTAATGACTCTATTTTTAGTACTAAATACCAATACTTACATAAATTAAGTTAAAATCTGTAATAGTGTGGGTATGACAACAAAATCTTTAAAATACTTATAGAATTCTGTTAGCATTTGATATGTATAAGAGTTATGATTGTGTAATGTATTAGTAGCTGAGGAGGATTCAAATAAAGAATCGAAAGCGCATCTACTGTAAAACTGGTGTGTTGTTTTTGAAAGTTCCTGCCTTTGGTGCTACTTTGAATAGTATGTATTTTATCTAGGCAGTGTAGTATTCCCGTTAGTTATTATTAAACATGTAAATAGTTTCTTAATGCCTCTACTTCTGCTAGAAGAGCTATTGAATGATTTGTTTATTTTGAATCTTAACCAGATAGTCTTTGAATTAATGACAAAATAATAATAATATTCTTTTACCTAATTCTAGCACTTAGGTAGGCTATAAATATCCTTTATTACAGTTATTGCCTTAGGTAGGCTATAAATATCCTTTATTACAGTTATTGCTTAATTACAGAAACGTTTTCGGTCTATCCGACCCCTCTTCAGCTGTATCTACACCAAACAGATACCGTATTTGCCGGCATATAAGACGCACCCTCTTTTTTATACACATTTTTGAAGGATAATAATAATGCCTCTATTATTAAACATGTAAATAAAAATATGCAAGGAGTACTGCAAAGGTCCTAAAAATGGCAAAAAAGAACTTTAAAATACAATGTTGTTAATGATAATTTATCAGAAGATCTTTCTGCTTCTTAAAAATGGTACATTAAAAATTCTCTATAGTAATCAAATAATGAACTGTAAAAAAAAAAAAAAAAAAAAAAAAAAAAAAAAAAAAAAAAAAAAAAAAAAAAAAAAAAAAAAAAAAAAAAAGTATGCTTTTGAGTGAAATCATCTTTTAACTAAAGGAGGAAAATATAGAAGTATGCTGAATACTCTTTGTATCACAAGAAATCTGATATTGGTTTATTTGAAATTTATTTTGGTATACAGGTATTCCCCTACTTACGATCAATTGGCTTGTGATAATCTGATTTTACAATTGCCTTTATAATAATCCAAACTTGGCTATTTTCAATGCATATTGACTAAAAATATGTTTTTGCTTTATTTGGATGCCTAATAAAGCAATTACTTACTATCTTGGGAATCCAGATTCAATTCCTGATGATTTTACATCTTGGAGCCCAGATTATAATTCCAGGATCAAATCTGGATGATTTTACCATCTTGAAGGATTTAGTATTCCATTGTCTATTATTTCTTCTAAAATGATTACCATCAGGGTCATTTTTGATGAGGTTATCAAAACATAACACTATCATAAATAGAGGATTAATCTGTTTATACAGTGATACCTCAGATCACGAACAAATTGGTCTATGAACACCATTTGCGAACAAATTTGTAGAAAAAAGTCTACATAATATATCTGTTTGGTGTAGATACAGCTGAAGAGGGTCAGATAGACCGAAAACGTTTCTGTAATTACGCAATAACTGTAATAAAGGACGTTTAGAGGTAGAGTGATTTTTGAACATTAGAAAAAATAATATTAAATAATCTGCAAAAATAAAAATTAAAAAACATCTAAAGATGAAATTTGTTATATAGACTTGAATGGCCTATTGCGTAACTTATAAAGTTAATCTAAAATAGCAATAATTTACTAGAATGTTGATTCAAAAGTTTTCCATATGCTTAATATAGTAATCTATAATATTACTATTAGTTTGCATACTTTTCATGATTTTTAAATGAATTCCCCTCATAAAAATAAATCTTTATTTGACCCAAATATTCAAGATAAACACTTCACTATTATTTTTGGGCCTTTTTTAATATCTTTTATAAAAATTAATAATAATGTGTTTTCAGAGCCGGATTTGCATTTTTGGGGGCCCTAGGACGAGCAATCCTTTGGGGCCCCTAAAAATTCAAATTAGCTAGGTCTAATTTTAAAGGCTCCTTGTAACTTATAAGGAACCTTTAAAATTTTACTTTCTATCTAGCACTAATAAAAACCATTATTTCTTATTAAAAGTTGAAAACTGATTGATAGTTTTGGGGCCCCTAGAATCACAGGGCCCTAGGACGCGGCCTATAGATAAATCTGGCCCTGTGTGTTTTTCAAGCTATAGCTCCTAATTGATTGCCATTATTTGAATTTAGTTTAATATAACACACAAAAATAAAAATTATTAAAACATCTATTAAATGTTAACAAATATAAAGTATATTTGTTACCCTTTAATAGATATTTTAAATTTTATTTTCATTCCTAATCAAATGGTCAGCTGACACGTTAAAGCTATTGCTTTACCACTCAGGAGGATCCAGGTTCAAATCCAGGTCCCACACCTTGTTTTTCAGGAGGGGTCCAGGCATGACCTTTTGAATCCCATCCTTCAACCTTCTGGTTGATTCACCATGAGTGTTGGCCAGACTGTGGTGGGCTCTATGAGTGGCTGCTGCCAGATACAGTATTTAAGGGTGTATTTATACAGTATTTAAGCTGCCATATCGCACAAAGTATACCTCGTGCGATATGGCAGCTTAAATAATCTAACCTAATTAAATGTTTAAAACTGGTGATGAGGTATAGTCTGAAGCACTTTTGTAAAAATGAATTAAGATGATAACTGGTAACCCAAAAATAATAGCAAAACATTTATTTTTGTAAATTTTTCTTTTTTAAAACAATTATTTTATATAATCAATTTTATATTTTATATCTATATTTTTTATTCATATAAAGATTTTAATAATTAGATTAATGACGTACTTGGTTAATAATGAGTGGTTGTAAGAAAAAAATGACTTGGTTAACGACTCCTGATTATATGAACTTCCGACAAAATAGAGCTCTATAACCGCTCGTCATTGCATCACATGATTCGTTAGCTAAGTTGTTAATCATTATTTTTTTAATCACAATCAGTTCAAATCCGACAATATCATTATTAAAATTAATAAAATTATAACCATATAAAATATATTTAAGTAAATGATAATTAACATATAGTAATGAAAACAAATTAATTAATTAAAAATAGACGTGCATCAGTTCACTAGTTTTTAGTTTCTTAAAGATGATTTCTAGACAATTATTATTTTAAATTCTGCTAATAAAGTCTGATTTTATTGTTTGTTTGTGTTTTATATTACTTGACACCTGCAAGTGGTGTGGCATAGCAGTTTCGGATTCCATTAGAAAAAGAAAATGTCTGTCCAAGATCCTACAGTTCATATAAGAAATAAATCGGCGAATGCGTGTCACTGTTCGTTTGCCATTAAAAGGCAAAATCAAATCTTATCGTATAGAGTTGAATCTATAAACTGCTTATCAGTAGTTATGGGTTTGTTTGTTAAAAAACTCCGAAGTGAGTCCAATTATCCTTGTCACTGTTTGTTTGCCATCAAAAGGCAAAATCAAATCTCATCTGTATAATAATCGTTGCCCATTAAAAGGCAAAATCAAATCTTATCTATATAATAATCGTTGAATCCTATGTTGCTAATCAGTGTTTACAGGTTCCTTTCTCAAAAACTCCCAAGTGAGCCCAATTGTCCTTCTGGTGAGATTGATAATTAAAAACTGTTTTCATGAACAATTCATTTTATTAATGTTAATTTTTTTGTAGCAAATATAATAAATAATTGATATTTTCCATATTTTTAATTAAATATTTTCCATAAATGAGTTTTATCTGCATTTTTAATATTTGCTATGGTTGTGGGAAGAGTTTTATCTGCATTTTTAATATTTACTATGGTTGTGGGAAGAAGCCGAAGTTTTATCTGCATTTTTAATATTTACTATGGTTGTGGGAAAGAGCCGGAAGGACATTTTAAATGAGTTTTATCTCCATTTTTAATATTTACTATGGTTGTGGGAAGGAGCCGGAACGAATTAAATCAATTTTCAATTAAATCCTATGGGGAATCGCACCTTGGATAATGATGATTTTGGTTAATGATGGTAATTGTGGAACAGATTACCATTGTTAACCAAGGTACCACTGTATGTATGTATATATATATATATCAACGGTAATTGTGGAATGGATTACCATTGTTAACCAAGGTACCACTGTATATATACATATCTCATTTCCATAATTTGACTAAGAAAGCTTTTACGATACAGAAAATAAATATAATATGTATTTGTAAGTTAAAAATGCAAATCAATAGAATCTTGCAGATATATAAAATATAATAATACTATCAGGATGACAGTATATTCTATCATCATTGTCCCCCTGATAGTTACAAATGAACAACCTGCAAATGTCTTTTGCAATTTTTTCCATAAATCTGCAAAGTCATATGTAAATGAAAATTTCAAAAATTTTAAATATTTTCATTTGTAATGTTCCTATTATAATATAATTGAAACATAAAACTGCTTTACTAAGTAAATATTGCTAAAATGTAAGCACAGACAGCTTATTCTTGAAGTACTTTCGACATTCTTTCCGTTAAACCGTTCTAAGTTAGTGATTGTAATCAAGCTGATGATGATTGCATAGCAATCAAAAGTGCTTTGAGAATAAAGTTTATACAAATTAACCTACTGCTGTTCCTATTATATTTATAATTTACATTCTTAACAAATGTATTAAATATTTTATGGATAGAATAATGTTAATTATTGGAATAATACAAATGTTTATAAAACTGATGGTAAAAACAAATAAAATTTTTTGCAGCAGTTATACTATCAATTTTTTTTACACAATCTAGTCCTTAAACAACTTGCATGTTCTACAATATCTAATCAGCTGATGCCCTTCTACAGTAAGAAATTATATTACAGCACATTGTGCAAATTTGGATGAATCTATGATGAACAGCAACAGTTTATACTTGCATAGTATTCTTAAAAAGACTCTCATAATATGGTAATCATGTGGTATCTCACTTATAGATATGCAAATTTCAGTCTGAATTGCAATAAACAGTGATACATCAAACCACAGAATTTCTGTTGACATTTTCTGTTTCATTAGTTCATCCTATAAAAATTTTATTTTTGATAAAAAATATTAACTTTATTTCAACATCTAATCAGAACAATATAAATACAGTAATTTCAAATATAGACAAAGGGAAGAAAAAAAAAACTACTTTTTCAAAAAATATTAATCAAATAAATTTTCATAAAAATCTTTTAAAAATAAAAAATTTTGGACAGAAAACATTTAAAAACCATCATCAGAAATTCATCATGCTTCTTTTTTGAAACCCTAAACACAACTGCAGTAAACTGATTAGGATATGCCAAATTGTAGTTTTAAAATTCTATTGTTTATCCTTGCCAAGCATAGCATATGATGTTCATAGCTGCTGGCAGTAAATGACCTTGGATGTGATATCACATCAGAAGTACATTACAGGTTAAACTCTACAAAAATATACTAAAAAGTTTATTAAATCTGAAAAAACATAAAAAAAAATAATCTGCTTTAATAGATATTATTTTTCTATTTTACACTCACATTCTTCAATAAAATTGGCAAAATAATTCAAAAACACCCTCCCTATTTTTAATGTAATAATTGTTTAATTTACATGGATTTTATGTTAAGCATCCACTATTATAGGACATCCACCTCTTTCTAACTTGTGATTGTCCTTAATTTGATAATCTTTCATCCCCTTTCTTATTAAATTAGTCTTTATCATGCATGTGAATAGTCTGAACATCTGAGTGCTAAGCAGAATGGAGCTACCATGATGGATTTATAACTAAAAAATTTCTTTATAAATTTTATACGAAAATAACAAAATTATTAAAAGTATGAGAAACATTGTGTGCCATATGCTGACACACACATTGAAATGATGAGTGAATGTAATATTTATAGAGGTAAGAAAAGATTTAAATACTTTTTCAGACTAGCACTTTTTGCAGTAAAGATTAAATATATATTTATTAATATAAATGTAAAAACGTTTTCAGTGTTCTTACACCTTCTTCAGGTACATTCTATTTACAACCGTTTCGAATCATTAAAACTACATAAAGTTGGCATAGCAACCAACATTCTTAGAACGTATGTGTTTAAATACAAATTGTTATTAGGATTTACAGTATTAATAATGAAATAAAATAATAAAAATAAAAAATTATAATATTAAAAACAAACACAAAATATAACCCTTAACCTAAATAACTCATCCTTAAGTTAAATTAGATTGCACAAGATTAAAAAACCAACATACTTTATATACCTGTACCGTATCACCTAAAGAACTTAGGAATAATGAAGAAATTAGCAAAGAGGAAGAAAAGATGTCTAGCACTGAGGAGAGCCCTGACGTTATTTAATGTACTACAAAATGAGAAGGACCCACTTAAACAACCGGAACGCAAAGGTGTGTATAAGATTCCTATTAAGAATTTGCCAACGAGTGAGGAATCTGCATACGTAGAGGTTACTACAAGAACACTAGCCAGACAAATGGACGAGCATAAAAAAAGATATTGCTCAGGCTAAACTCACCACGTCTCTGGCTACAGAGGCCTATAGTAAAAATGTAAGTATATCATGGGACAGTGCAAAGCTAATAAAGCCAGTTCTACCACAAACACAGCCAATAATAACAGAGTCAACTGAAATAATAAAAAGGAAATATAGTCAAACCTCTTTTTGGTTCGAAGGTCCTCTCTGGCGGTAAAGGAGGGTGGCAGTTTATGGAAATTCCTCTCTGGCGGTAAAGGAGGGTGGCGGTTTATGGAGGGTTAATGGTAACAAGAAAACATGTATAGACTAAATGACATTGTTTCATTTAATTAAAGGTGTGTAAAGGAGGGTGGCGGTTTATGGAGGGTTAATGGTAACATGTGAGAAAACATGTATAGATTATTATGGAGGGTTAATGGTAACATGTGAGAAAACATGTATAGACTAGAGTGCATTGTTTCATTTAATTAAAGATTGATCAGAAATAAATTGCTGAGTAGCAGAAGGATTTTTATTTTTATAGATCAGAAATATAAATTTCTTAGCAGAAGGATTTTTATTTTTATATTCACAAATTAAAATTTTTTGTGAACATCTTATATCGTTTTTGACATTTTTCCGAGTAAGAAACAGCAACGATATTCACCAACAGTTGATTTATAAAAAATGGTTTAAAATGTTCTTCTTTTTCCGCAAAGTCGAGGTTATGATTCTCCAGTCTTCTTCTATTTTAAACGGTTAAGTAAGAAACAGTAACGATACTCACAACAGTTGATTTATAAAAAAACGGTTTAATTGTTCTTCTTCTTCTAAGGTTATGGCTCTCCAGTCTCCTATTTTAAACGGTTATTTTGTAAAAATCCTTCACTACAGTTGATTTATAAAAAAACGGTTTAAACTGTTCTTCTTCCGCAAAGGATTTATAAAAAAAAACGGTTTAAACTGTTCTTCTTCTTCCACAAAGTCGAGGTTATCTTCTCAAGTCTTCTATTTTAAATGGTTATTTTGTAAAAATCCATTTAAAGTTTTGGAATACCTCATTTTGAAAACAGGGATGTGAATACTCACAGGGTCGAAATTACAGTCTAATAAATGTTAACAGATGAATTACTTAATTGTCATCTTCTCTAATGTTTCTATTTGTGTTGGTTGACCTTGCCATTCCATTGTTTTGGCGGTTTAAACAACTGATTTGTCTACTAATGAAATGGTTTTGCCTCCAGAAATGAGTGGCGGTTGGCGATTAGTGAGGTGGCGGTTTATAGAGGGAATTTCATGTTTTAACATATTGGAGGAGATTTGTTATTGGCTTTCATCAGGCAAATAACGAGGGTGGCGGTTTATAGAGGTTTGACTGTATTCAGAGAACCTGACCAATGATAGAGTGGCTTGGGAACCCCCAGGCGTGGAAATATGCTTTGAACAAGGAACAACATAATAATACTAGAGAAAGATTGGAGAGAGTGTAAAAATGGAATGATGTACCACTTTAAGATTTTATTGTGCTGTAAATTTATTTTTATGTTGGTTTTTTAATCTTGTGCAATCTAATTTAAGTTAAGGATGAGTTATTTAGGTTAAGGGTTATATTTTGTGTTTGTTTTTAATATTATAATTTTTTATTTTTATTATTTTATTTCATTATTACTACTGTAAATCCTAATAACAATTTGTATTTAAATGCATACATTCTAAGAATATTGGTTGCTATACGAACTTTATGTAGTTCTAATGATTTGAAACGTTTGTAAATAGAATGAAGAGGGTGTAAGAACACTGAAAACGTTTGTACATTTAAATCTTTACTGTGAAAAGTGCTAGTCTGAAAAAGTATTTAAGTATTTAAAGTTTAAGCAGTTAAAAGTAAAGTTGTTTATAGTAAGAAAAGAGATATTGAAATCAAATAAGAAATGAAACTATGTAACAAAAGCATATAAGAGTTATGAGTGAATTAGAAACAATTATAATGTAACTATGGAGTCAATTTATTTGGTACATATGTTTAAATAAAATTATAATGCTATAAAAATGAATCATCAAATTTTATAACCAAATCCTAGTTTTGATTTTATTAGAATTAACAATATTTACTGAATATAAAAAATTGATATAAATTTATGAAAACAATTTAAAATCTTCTAAACCTTTTCATTTGTTTTATGAAAAACTTCAACTGCTAAAAGTTTTAATGGTCCACAATATACACCAGATTTTGCTATTGAAAACCTTTCTAGAGCATGATAAGTTTTTCCACTATTAGTTGGGCCAGCATGAAATATTATTTTTCTATTTATTGCTCTAGCTTCAGGATACCTAAAAATAAATCATAATTTTAATAAAATTATTTATATTTGATTTTTTTAATTGATTAATTCATATCCATTCACATAATTACCAATGTGCAGGTAATCGAAGATCACTAATTTTCTTCAATTCTTCCATACATTCTAAATGAGGAAAAATTTGCCTTGCATGTTGCAAGAAATATGGAAATAAGTCATCGACATGACCTATAATATAATAAAATTAATTATAAATCTATAAAAATTAATATAGATGTTATTTTTTAAAAATAAAATTTATATTTTATTTTTATAAAAGATTTTTATAAAAGCTAACAATTCATTTTACATCATTTAATGAATAGCATATGTTGCATCAGTGTGGAGGGATTGATTCCTCCAAAATTAGCACTTGTTGATCAGCCAGTATGTAAAATAATTGTCTTTTAAAATGTGATTATTTTTCTTTATAAAATAAAAACAGAATTAAATTGTTTTATAAGGCCAAAAATTTGTCAAAAATTGAAAACTGTATACAGAATTAGAGAATGTACAATATATAAAATATATCTTAAAACCTAATGAAAATATCACAATTTACCTAAATATTAAAATTTTTAGTGAAATTATAAATATTAAAGGTGCTGTGAAATGATGAAATTTTGAGAATCATATATTGCAAAAGATTTAAGGAATATATTAGCGATCGATTTTCCAAAATTTATTATTTCTGAAAGCGATTTAAATGTGTTATGTAAATGACGTTTATTGTAGTTATTTCCTATTTAATTAATTTAAGTTTTAATTTTAAAGTATTATAATCTATTTTTCTTAGATATAATTAGCAAAAATTTGCTGATATTTTAAAAGTTACAAATTAAAAAAATAATATCAATAATAATTTACCTGCTCCTTGTAATATATCACTGAAAGTTATATGTAAATCTGCAGGAAGTATTTCTGATTCCATACAAAATTTTCTAAAACTGATGAAAGCTTGATGAAATAATCTAACTAGATATAAAAATAAAGCAAATATATTTTATTTATTATTTTGTCTCCATCATTTGCTAGACAATATTTTTATGCAATTAATTTACAAAACTAATATAAATTTCTACATTTATCTATATATTATCAAAAACAGCAAAACTTCTATTGGTTGTTCAATGATTATGTAAATATCTCAATCTAAAAACAGTTATATTGAATTTACATATCTTTCTATTTTGACATTCAAAAATACTATCATTTTTTTAAATTTCATAATAAATATATCAAGTATCATTTATATACTAAATTAAAAAGTAGAAAATTAAATATATTAAAAAAAAAAAAAATATTTAATAAAAAATATTTATTTATAAAAAAATAAAAAAAAAACATTATATAAATACAGAAATCTCGATTTAATTAAATTTATAAATTTGTATTAATTTATACAAAATAAATAATAAATAAATATCCTACATAATAATAAACTTATCTGTCCATAATGTTATAAGTTTATTATTAGTCCATAATGTTATATTCGTTTCCATGACTTATGTTACATGTGTTGCAGTGCAACACATGTAACATAAGTCATGGAAACGAATGAATAAATATATTCATTTTGATAAATAAAAGATTTTGTATTTGTTAATGAATAAACGAACAAATCTGCATGTTCAACTCTTTATTTGAATTTTAAAAACATGTGACGTGTCGTCTTATAACATTATGGACAGATAAGTTTATTATTATGTAGGATATTTATTTATTTATTATTTATTTCTTAAAAATGAAAACACAAAATTGTGTGAGGCTTAATGAAAAAATACATTATTCTATAATAAATATTCAACTTACCTTCTAATCCATTTTCCTCTGATAGCTCTTTTATTATTGGTCTCTTAATAAACTGATTAAGAATATTAAGCAAGTCATCTGAATAAAATGAATTGTATTAATTATTGATTATGTCTGGAATAACTTTATTATTAAATCAAAAATATAAAAAGTAATCAATTGAATTGACATACAACATTTCTATGTAGTATCAAAGAGTTTCCATTTTGTTAAAAATATTTTTTTATATAATAAATATTTATATACAACAAGAGTTTAAGATAATTATTATTCAAAATCTCGTTTATATTTTTTACTTTTTTTTGAAGCTTTTCAATTTAAACTAAAATTATCTAAAGCTTAAATCACTCTCATAAATAATAATTTTAAGTATAGTCATCCCAGAGATTATGTAATAGGTTGTTTTGGAGATAGGTGACATTATTTGAGATGCTGTCAATCAAGACAGATTTTCTCATAAATTCAATGTTAAGGTAGAATGATTAGTTCCATGCAATTAATTTTGATCATAAAGACAAATATACTTATCCTGTACTTTATGAAAGATTTATGAAAAATTTAAAATCTGATAAATCAAAGTTAAAAGAATGATATAAATTTAGAATAATGAAGAACAGGAACAGCATTGATTGAATGATGATGGTAAGTTGAATAAACTTTCCAAAAGAACCATGCCATTTTATTCATTTTCTTGTCTCCTATTTAGTATAGGAAATAAGAAAATGAATGAAAAATAAAAGTATAGGCAATCTTCAACTTACAAAATGTTTCAGACTGAACCCTGATGATGTAACTTTAAACTATCAGAAATTAAAAATATTCTAAATTTATGTATTACCCATTACCTATATTTATTATAAAACTATACATTATCAAAATAAAATCAACAAACACAAAATTATAGGAATCAGACACAAAAAGGATTCTGTTAATACATCAGACTATTGTACATGGACTTGTATGCATGTGAATGCATTGATCAATCACTATCATAGTAAAGTGGTTGTAAATCAAAGACAAATTGTACTTATTATATATAGCAATGGTGTTCAGCCTTTTTTACTATGCGAGCTATTTTCTACACTAAGTTATTTGGCAATCTACTTTCTTATAAAGATCATGTTCACGTTCTCTCAACCAGATATCTGATTACGTATAATTATGTGGTTAAATGTACTCATTCACTTCGGAAGACCCACTCTCCCAGCCCTAAAAACTTTATTTAAAAATTTATTTATCACTTTTATTTTAATTCAAAAAATAAAACAAATATATTGAAATAATTTATTTCTCTATTTTCGAAAACCACAGTTAAAAAAAACAACAGATTGATTACTGACTCATAAGTTATAGGAAATGCTGGTTGATTAAAAAAAAAAAAAAGTCAATGTGAAATTTAGCATTGTTTGGAGCTCGCAATATTTCCATCATCAGGTTGATATGAAGAAGTGACCAATCGCAGACAATCATCCAAATGATTATTTGTAATTTGGTTTCTTTTTTTTAATGTTCATATTTGAAGAAGTGGATTCTGACAAATATGTCGATCCAAAACACGACAAAATATTTTGAGCAATATCAGTTAATATTGGAAATTTTTTGTGTATATACTTCCAAATGATAAGAGAATTATTGATTTGACAATTTTAACAAAAAATAAACAAACAATAGCAATACACTTGAAGAGAATTAAAAAATAATACAAAATAATGATAGATAAATTATGTTTTCAATTTTAATTATATTTGTAAGGAGGAATCAACTTGGGAGGAATAAACTAGAGATCAACCAAAAATCGCTCTGTGATCGATCAGTCGATCGTGATCGATGGGTTGAACACCCCTGGTATATAGTGTCTGAACTGATGGTTGCTATCATTTTAAAAGTCCTTTGACTATTCAACATGAAAAACTGGGCATATTGCATGACAGGAGACATAAATAATAATCATGATTTGCAAAAAATCTTGTATCTTTAATTTTCAAATATATCTTAGAAGCTGTTAAACCACAGTTGTATGTTCTACAGTTTCTGCTACATAGAGGATTAATGATTCACCACTAACAACAGATGATTAAAACAGCAAATCATCAATTCTGTTGTATCAAACATTCATTCTAGAAACTATTTTGGCTTTCAAGACTTCAAATATACACTGATTCAAGTATTATGTTAGATAAGTATTTCATATATCAAACAGCACTAATAGCAGCTAAGTTTCTTTTTATTTTAAAGATATAAACATTTTTGCCATTAGGCCATTATCAGGCTACCTTCTATTGGCATTAGGAAATTGAATTCTATTGCCAATAGAACTTGGCCTGATGATAGCCTAATGGTCAAAAACACTTTGTATCTTTAAAATAAAAACAAACTTAGCTTGCTAATAATGCTGTTTGGTCTCTGAAATACAATTATAAGTATAAGCAGTTGTGAATAACATTTTATGTTAAATAAGTATTTTTTATATTAAATTTTCATCACTCATACTTCTATCTTGGTGCAGATAACAAGATTTTTTTGTCACCTGCACCAAAATATAAGACTAAGATATGAGAACACCAAGATACAGAAATACAATCAAAAGATAAATATTCTGAAAAAAATGATCTTATCAATCACTTTTATTGGCTGATATATCTGGATAAGATGGTATATGAATTCTACTATCCATTCACATAAAAGACTGATTAAAATAATTTCAGATACATATATATATATATATATATATAGTTAGCATTTAAGATATAAACATTTTTGCCCATTAGGCCATTATCAGGCTACCTTCTATTGGCATTAGGAAATTGAATTCGATTGCCAATAGAACTTGGCCTGATGATAGCCTAATGGTCAAAAACACTTTGTATCTTTAAAATAAAAACAAACTTAGCTTGCCAATAATGCTGTTTGGTCTCTGAAATACAATTATAAGTATAAGCAGTTGTGAATAACATTTTATGTTAAATAAGTACTTTTTATATTAAATTTTCATCACTCATACTTCTATCTTGGTGCAAATAAGATTTTTTTGTCACCTGCACCAAAATATAAGACTAAGATATGAGAACACCAAGATACAGAAATACAATCAAAAGATAAATATTCTGAAAAAAATGATCTTATCAATCACTTTTATTGGCTGATATATCTGGATAAGATGGTATATGAATTCTACTATCCATTCACATAAAAGACTGATTAAAATAATTTCAGATATATATATATATATATATATGGTTAGCATTTTTCTAGTTGTATGGCAGAGGCCATTTCAGAATCCAACATTGCTAATGAATACTCATGATGGTTTCTAGTTGTTTGTAAGATATAAATCAACAGGCTACCTGGATCCTCTTGAAATATCTGGGGCTGTGGGACCCAGAATTGATCCTGGATGTTGTAAGTGGAAATCTATTACATTTCATGGCATCATCAGGCCATCGGAAGAAAGGGAAAATCTGTAATTCATTAATTGAAGATATCTAGTACTTTTTGGAAAGTTTCCAGAATTGATCCTGGATGTTATAAGTGGAAATCTATTACATTTCATGGCATCATCAGGCCATTGGAAGAAAGGGAAAATCTGTAATTCATTAATTGAAGATATCTAGTACTTTTTTGGAAAGTTTTTCAATTTTAAATTTATTAACATTTAAAATATTTTACTAATAATGTAATGTTAAATGAACCAAAGATACCTTTCTTCAATCGAGTAGATAGTTCTTCTCCTATGTTGATATCGTCCGGATTACTTGTAATCTTCAACGGAATAGGTACAAATGGTGAATTTGAATTGCTATTTTGTGATTTTAAACGAACAATTCCTAGTAAAGGTTGTCTTCTCGTAAAAAAATTATTTTTATTCAGGTTAATCGCATATAAACCTCTATTATTAATTCGACTATAAGCTGAACATTTTAAAAACTTATCTAGCATTTTATTCGCCATCAATAAATGTATTCTTAATTTTTAACTTCTTAAGAAAATATACACTCGTAAGCCGTTTTCATTCAATGAGGGCCGCCATATTTAAGAAAAACATGCCGGAAATTAAATAGAAATTATTTAATTTTTTATTATCGATTTAGAGATATTAATATATTTTATTTGTATTTTATTCAAAATATTTAAATATTTTTCTCAGTATTTCTAATTTGTATTTATTTATATGAATGCCATGACGTCACTTAGAAATCGTTTCTAATTTGCTCATGCTTTGAGCTGTTTACGTATATTTCTTCCATTAATCGAGTTTTATGACACGTGGTTTTGTTTTTAAAATAGCGGTTTTTCTACCTTTTCTTCATATACCTTGTTTTGTATAAAATAAGTATGACTTTAACAAAAACCTGCTATACTAATGAAGGAGTTTCTCTGTGCTCTCTTGTTGCATACAACAGTTCCTATAATATATAAGACTAGTTGAATTTACATCATACATTCAAAACCTCTGATTTATTGATTATTCTCTTATTAAAATTAATTATCAGGAATGGATAATTAAACTATACATAATAATTTAACCGTGTTATAACGCTGCTATTTAGTTTTTGGCAAAATCAATAAATTTTACAGGAATTGTTAAAATATAAAAAAATATATACTGTATAATAAAATGGAAACAAAACAAAATGAAATTAATAAGAGAAGTCTTCCAGAAGATTCTGAAAGCTCATCAGTTAAAAAGTTTAAAGCTGAAAATGACCAACAGGTAAGACTTTTAAAAAATTGAATATAAATACCTAAAATTGCAGTAAATTCTTGTTAAAGCTCTATATTTGCTGAATGCTGACTGTATACAGTTCAAAAAGAACAGGATTTGTATTGATAAAAAAAAATTAATTCAAAATTGTCAATACATGTATTCCTCCTAATTTGAAGTTTGTCAGCATTTAGCAAATATAGAAGCTTAAAAAGAATTTATTAAGATTTTTCTATTGTGAAGAAGAAGCATGAAGTACAATTTGTTAAAATTTAATTTTAAATATTTGGCTGTTTGTTAACAAACAACCAAATTATTTGATTGAAATAAAAAATTAAAATGGTAAGATTCTAGTTGAGCAGTAGCACATGGATCTATGATAGGCGCCCGTTGACTTCAAATTAAATTCTTACTTTAATAAAAACATCTTGAAAGCCCAAATAGTTTTGGAATGAATCTTTAATACAATGTAATTGTCAATTCATATTTTATACATCAGTCAGTGGGGGGTGAATGTTCAATTCTCCTATCATAGATCCGCACGCTACGGCTCACCTAGAATTGTACCATTAAATTATTATTGTGCTTCAGGAAAATAAAATATTTAAATTTCACACCAGTCAGTGGAGGACGAATGTTCAATTCTCCTATCATAGATCCGCATGCTACGGCTCAACTAGAATTGTACCATTAAATTATTATTGTGCTTCAGGAAAATAAAATATTTAAATTTCATAGGAAAAAAGTAATGTTTATATTATCTGCCCCTTTAAATTGACTGAATGATATATAATCTTGGATCACAATTTTTCTTCCTTATATCCCATAGCCATTCTTGATTACATTATAAAAAATTGCATTACATTAGAACTTCATTGTAGTCACGTAGCCTCAGGAGTTTTTAACCCAGAGGTTTTGATGAAAAATTATTTTTCCAGCTTATGTAAAATTCAACCTGCATAAAGTTACAAAAAATGTAAGTTGAGAAATGGTTGTATATTTTAACTATTAAACTGTTTGATAGACTTTTATAGAGATTATAAATATTAAGGTAAAATAAATTAACAATCTTGCTGTTCTATAATTTAGTCATATATTAACAATTAAATAGTTCAAATAATCCTAATTAATCTGCCATATTTAATCCCTTGAATCATTAAAATTCCATTAAAGATTCAAGGGATTAAATATGGCAAATTAATTAGCATTATTTGGATTAAATTTCCTTAAGGTTTGTTTAGTATATAAAATTAAATAATTCATTTTTCCTTAATTGTGTAATATTTATATTGTGTGTTCTCATTAGAGACAACAATTTTCAACTGATATCAAATATTGTTGATAAGATGATTTTTAAAATTGAAAAATTTACTTTTAGGAAAATTTAATTTTTTGTTTCTTTTAAATTCTAAAATCTTCTCAATATGCTTCTATAATTTCTTTAAAAACAATAATTGACTTAAAACTGTGTTTTTGGATGTGACATTTTGCATATCAGTTCTAAAATATTTAATTTCAATTATAGATCAAAGATCAAATTGAATTATCTGAAGAAAAAGACTTGCCCTTAATATTAAAAGGTAAACCAAAAAAAATGGCCATGATGATTTCATATTGCGGCAAAGGTTACTTTGGAATGCAAAGGTAATATAAATCATTATATTCTTTATTTTGAACAAAATTTTATAATTCATAAAAAATTATATCTAATGATTTAACAAATTATAATATTTCAATATGAACTAATGTAGTTCATATTGAAATATTATAAGATGATGAAATAAATTATAATATTAAATAAACACTTCTAAAAAAACTAATTGTCTACTTTCCAAATGTGTTCTCTATTTGGAGTACTAGTAGTCTTAGATTAATGGTGGAGTTCAATTCAAAGAATTTCAAATCCACTGTCATAAGTAAGAAATTCCCAAAATTTATGAATTGCCTACTACCAAAATTTATTTTTATACTCCACTTTATTGTAATAAACAAAAATACAAGAATCAGACACAAAAGGATGCTTTCCATGTATCAGATCATTGAGTCAGATAATCTAACCTAGGTCAATGCATTGACCAGAAAGAATAAACAAAATTTATCTATGATATCACTGTCATAAGTATGAGTTGGTTGTAAGCCAAGGATTAAATGTATGTAGAATTGAAACATATGTCATTAAAATCATCTTTAATGATATGAATTCTATATTGAATGCCATAGAAATCTATCAAATAGTTAAATAATTATTATGGGAAAACTTAAGAAGTTTAAATTTCCATCAGTTTTAAATAGTTAAATATAAAAAGTTAATTGATATATCATTGAGATTATCTTCAGTTCTGATCTTTCTGTTGTCTGTCTATTATGAAAAATCCAATAATTCAAGATATATTAAGAATGTATTTCAAATGTCTGAGATATATTCTTAATATATCTGCCTATATTAAGAATACATCTCAAACATTCTTAATATCAAAATTATATATATTAATACTAGCTAGTGTAACTGGCATTGCTTGGGAATTTCTGTTGCAACATTCTGGGACATCATTGTTATATTGTAAGGACAAACATTTTTGACATCACTAATTGTTACATCATAATAATGCCATATACTGATAATATTTGTGATGCCATTCATTTTTATATCATGGTTATGTCATGCATAAGAGACTATAATATCATCTCTGTTTCAAGTTTTGCAATGTCAACAATAGTCAAAGCAACAGACTGAAGGATTTAAACACACATTTAAATTACAACCCCAAAATCTGGTAACAGAGTACACTGGGTCAAAATTTCCCCACCCTTGGGCAATTTTGACCCAGTGTATCCTGTATTATCAGTGGGGAAAGTCACCATGTAAAGTTTGATCCCAATGGGTTGATTGTTTAAACGCGCTCTAAATCTTGGCCACGACCAGAACCACGTTTTTATAAAATTTGCATTGCATTGTCTTAACAGATATGACTCAGATGAGGACTAGAAAACTGGTTACTAAAGTATATTTGTAGACCAGCCACTAGCCAGGTTTAGAATCTACACCGTCTTCTTGCGCATATGTTAAATTTTCATAGTTTGTAGAACCTCCATATTTAATTTGAATTATTATTGAGTGAAATATAATTTAAAGAACATATTAAATGTTTTAAGTATAACTTGAAACATTCTTCATTTCGAACTTCCGCTATTTTATTGACGTCATAGATAGAGCTTGATATTTTGATTGACTGAAAATTTTCAAACAATGGGGGCGTGCAGGAACTGTAGTAACAGCCAAGGTTTTGCCGCTGTTCTTTTAGACTTGGCATAGTCAACGTCTTTGCAATGCTTTTAAATCTGCAATTTATCTGAACGCTGTCTAGACCCGGTTTTTGCTGTAAATTGTGGATAACAGAAACTACGTTTAAATGGCCCAATAGGTTAAATGGTGTAAGAGCCTATGCAAACACTACGGGGGCGTGCAGGAACTGTAGTAACTAGAGAGCCTACAATCAGAGAGTGGCCATACGGGAAATAATTTTTTATTGGACACAACAGCCAAGCCGCTGTTGTTTGCCGCTGTTCTTTTAGACTTGGCATACTCAACATCTTTGCAATGCTTTTAAATCTGCAATTTATCTGATTGCCGTCTAGACCCGGTTTTTGCTGTAAATTGTGGATGACAGAAACTACGTTTAAATGGCCCAATAGGTTAAATGGTGTAAGAGCCTATGCAAACACCATTTAACCAGTTAGAAAGATTGGTTTGATTGCTATGGATGCATAAATGTGTCTAGTCAAAGCTATCAATGTGGACTATGGATGCATATATGCATTAGCAATTGTTTCTGTTCAAACATATAAGAATCAATGTTATCAATGTATTTGAGATAGTCACATAGCTTTAATTTGCTTATTAATAACAATAAATTAAAAATTTATTTCCATATGTTCCAAGAGATATAAAATAAAACCGATTAATGACATTCAATTTTTTCAAGAAGTCTTTTTATGGATTTAAAAAATTAGATGTTCAAAGGCTGGGGTGTAAAAGCATAGCCTTAATAGCAAATCTAAGCCATTATTCTTCAGTTGTTAGCCTTTTTATGATTTCATTTTGCCTTAAGCGCAAAGCTCGATTAACTTAATTTAATTTTTAATTTTAAATAAATTTTTATTTTATTTTTAATTTTATATCTACCATAGTGAGTTTCCTACAACAAGAAAATCAACTGCCTGGGAGTGGGCTTTACAAAAATAAATTCCGGGAACATCCGAAAGAAAGCATGATGGATAGGACCAGAAGTGGAAGAAGCATTATATCAATGATTTTCTATAGTTAGTGGGTGAGGAGTGAATATCAGCTGCCAAATGTTGAAGACGAAGTCAGAGGATTGGTAAAAAGCTAATAGGTACCTATTTTAATAAAGTATTCATTAAAATAGATACCTATTATTATTTTTTTACCTATTATTTATTTATCTACAAATTACATATTTGTACCTAATTATTATTTTTTACCTATTATTTATTTATCTACAAATTACATATTTTATTTTAGTTATTATTACTTCGTTTAATGATGACAGCTGGACCAAAATGGCTTAGTCCCAACGTGTCCTGATCTGTAGAGAAGGATTCTTAGGTTACTTAATGTTGCCGGGGCAGCCGCTTAATTGGGCCAAAATGGAGATCGGAAGAGCGTCGTGTAGGGAGCAGCCGCTTAATTGGGCCAAAATGGCTTAGTCCCAAAGTGTCCCAATTAAGTGGAATCCACTGTAAATGCTGTATATATTTAACATAAAAGGATTAATTTGTACAATGCTTTAAAGAAATAAAATTAAACACTAAATGAAAAGCAAATGAAATTTTAAAATGTTTAATAACTATATAAAAGATTGTAGTTTTACAGAGTTTTAATTTCAACTAAATAAAATAGGATAAAATACAGAATTTTTATTCATTACTGTACCCTCAAAAAACTTAGATTTTATATAATGCCAATAAACAAAAATAGCCAGAAAAAAAGCCAAAATGTTAAAAAAAAAATTTCTAATGCCAACCATGTCTAAAAACAGCCAAAAAGAGCTCATTTGGTGTCAAAAAAGCCAATCTGGCAACAATGATTGCAAGCATGACCAAACATCTGATTCTAGAGTACAGGTCCATCAAAACATAAATGGCACCTCCAGAAAATAATGGTGTGCCAACATGGTAAATTTAAAAATGTGCTCTGACATTCATGCCAAAAACTGATGGAACCGGAATATTGATTGCCATATGCCAGATAATCAAATATTAATCTGTAGCTACAATATTTTTAATTTTTTGCATTTTATAGCTCATTTTATGAAAAATTTGATTTTTTCTAAAAATTTTGAAAATATCATTTATTGAATTCCATAATCAGAATTACTTTGATAAATTAGACTATAAGATTGACAGGATAGGATAAAAAAAATCCAAATTCTATTGAGGTGTTCAAATATAAAGAATATTTGTTTACTCATAATCTAAAAAAGTTTGGTAACTGAAAAATTTAGGAATCACCATCAAAAGAATGTATTTTCAATAAATGCATACAAAAAACTGATTTGCAAAAGCTGGATTAATAAAATTAGGATTGAATTTTTACAAGTTTTTTTTATTTTTTATCACTTCTTTGTTCTGCTTCCTTGATGTCTGTATATGTCAACAGCAGAAAACAGGCTAAAATATGTGTTTCTCAAGTTATAAATATAATTCATTTGTAAGTTTTGTTTGTAACTCAAAATCTACTCTTATATTGAACTCAAAGCTGCAAAACAGATTGTGTATACTATATTGCATAATATATGCTATTAATGAGGTTAATTAGAAATTTTTTAGCTATTTGATATAAATTTTTAAATGTAAAGCAATGATCTTTGTTTTAAGCTCTGCCATTTTGAAATACTATATAAGCATGTTGAATATCTATGCAGTTTTATATTAGATATGTTGTTAAATGATTTTTTTTCATCATGATGATTAGAATTCTTGAACAATTTTTGAAATGTTTTAAAGTTTGAAAATTAAATTGCATGTTCAATATCATATATATATATATATATATATACAGGGTGTTTTTTAGCACCTATACCACCCTTTTTTCTAAGAAACACGATGAGATAGGAAGTAGGGGAAAAAATTTTGATTACCAAAGTATATCTGAAGAATCGAATGGACATGATAAAAATTTTGTGGGCCCATCAGAAGTAGGAGCATAAGGAGTCAACTATGAAATCTCCAGTGGAAACCAATGCCAATTTTGGCATAATTGGATAGAACTGTGAAAAATAAACAACTTTTGTTTTGAAAGTTTTTTAAATATCATCTACGGATTGTGAGATATCACAAAAAAGATGCTGCCACATGTGAAAAGCACTTCAAATTTTTGGCTTGGAAAGCCTAGGCCCAGCGGTTGTAAGAATTCACAACTTCGCATGTACCACCGATTGGACTATTCAAGCAATAATAAAAGGGAGAATCTCACAGAAGGCATCTGTGTACATCATGATGCTCATAAAGGGCTGAAACAAGTCTAAAACCCTTGTTCTTGAGTGTGGCTCCATGCCGAATTGTGATGAAGAAAGACTTATCACACCTGTGGTTCGAGTGCTACTACAGAGTACCAGAATTCGCCTTAAATCTGCATATTACTGCTCTTTGCTGCTGAGTGCTACTACCGAGTACCAGAATTCGCCTTGAATCTTCATATTATTGCTCTTTGCTGCTTTCAATAATGTTTGGCAATGTACACAAATACACTCTGTCTGATTTTTATTATTCTTATTGCTTGAATAGCCCCATCGGCGCTTCTTACTGCTTGAATAGCCCCATTGGTGGTACATGCAGTGGCAATTTTTTTGTGATATCTCACAATCTGTAAGTGATGTTAAAAAACTTTCAAAACAAAAGTTGTTTGTTTTTCACAGTTCTATCCAATTATGCCAAAATCTGCATTGGTTTCCATTGGAGATTTCATAGTTGACCCCTTGTGCCGCTACTTCCAATGGGCCCACAAAATTTTTATCATGCCCATTCGATTCTTCAGATATACTTTGGTAATCAAAATTTTTTCCCCTACTTCCTATCTCATTGCATTTCCGAGAAAAAAGGGTGGTACTGGTGCTGTTTTTTTCTACATCCTATCTCATCGCGTTTCCGAGAAAAAAGGGTGGTACTGGTGCTAGAAAACACCCTGTATATATGAAAATTCATAATTTAGATGTTTGTAATTTAAGGAACACTTATACAGGCATTCTTCAAGTTATGAACATTTTAATTACAAATTTCCCTATTTAAGAACATACCATTTCATTTTCAATTTTCTGGAAATTTCAAAATCTTCAAGAATATTTAATATTTTGATAGCAAAATGATTTAGTAACAAATATAATGTAAAATTATATACTTATTTATTACAACAGTATTTCAAGATGGCAGAGATTACACTAAAAAATTTTCTCTTTTTAATCAGAACTTTTCAGATATCTGCAATAGGAAATAAATTTCTTCCTAATAAGTGCTGTTTGTGATTTTTTTTTTTAATTTCAAATTAAATCAGGAAGTCAAGAATGAATAAGAAATTTCTAATTTGTCCAATTAAATTTTTAATTAGCTCAATTAAATATGTACCTAACCTTCGATTTACATGGTGCTTGAATTGCGTGATTTTGGTTCAACATGGTTGAAAAATTAACACAAAATTTTTGTTTTACATGGCATGATTTCAATTTAACATGGCAACAAAAATTATCACAGTAATATTCTAGACCAGGGGTTGGCAAACTTTTGAGACAGAAGAGCCAAACCTTTTCCTCGCAACAATTTAAAAATTATTCAAGAACCATAAATATATTTTTATAAATAAGGAAGATTTAAAGTAATATTATAACAAGCTATAATATTAATTATATCTTTATTATATGAAGAGAAAACAATAAAAAAAATCACCCAAGAATTGCTCTCATTGGTTTTAATCAGTGTGAGCAATGAGCTTGTATTTCCTTAGAAAGTTTCTGTATGTCTAGTTTGTAGCTAGTCGTTTTTAATTTAAGGCACAATTCTAAATTGGCTAATCCTCAATTTGACTGATCAATTTACATTTAATGAAACTCTTGTTAGAAAACAATTGATCACATAAATATGTAGACCTGAAGATACTGAGAACACCAAATGCAAATTTTCTCAACTCATGAGTCCAGAAAACTATTCCAAATATTGAAAATCATTAAGTTTGCCTTCTGCAGATCTTTTATAGCAGAGTTTGCTTGTGCTATGAAATCATTTTTTTTTTTTTTGTTTTTTTTCATTTTCAATTTTACTTCAGAGCCACATGTACGCCAGAGCTACATGTGATTCACAAGCCGCAGCTTGTCGACCCCTGTTCTAGATTATGGACAAGACAAATAACAAAATCCTTAGCTGTTTAAATCATTTTTGACAAGAAACCTCTATCTATATTATATAATACAGTATATACATGATTTTTAATTTTTATGTAATATTCAGTTATTAGAATTGTTAATTAACATATATAATAATTTATAAAAAGAAAAAATAAAAAAATTATCAAGCATGCTAATCTTTCAATAAATTATTTCCTTGACATTGATCCAAAAATAAATTGCAGCTTAAGATTTGGAAGAGAATTATGAAACTCCTTAGCTCAATGTGAAGAGATTTATAAAGGATTAATTAAAAGTAAAAGCAAATATTGATAATGAATTTTATTCAGCCAATTCTGAAAATTTTTTTAGAAAACAAATTAAAAAAATCTGAGTTAGAGGAAACTAATGATACTAATAGCAATTTGAACTGAGAAAGAAGACTATAGGTAGGCCTCGATTAATGCGAGTTCGAATAATGCGATTTCGATTAGTGCGACACATTTTGGATTGATGTTTGATTAAAGATTTCTCTAGTTTATTTATCTTATTATGATAATACATATTTAACTGTATTTATTTAATATATTTTCTTCTAAAATAGTACATTTAATATTTTTTTATTGGGATTTTGATAAAAAATTTATTTCAACGGAAAAAAAAATCTCAATTTGAATAGTCTAATTCTTTACTGGATACACAAAATTTAAAGTGATTTAGTAAATATATAATATAGAAATTTATTGACACAACAAAATACAAAATAATTTTAAAAATTTGATTTTTCTGATATTTAAAATTCAAAGCGTTTATTGTGAAAAAATAACAATGGAAATTACAATAATACGAATTTTTAAAATTATATGAGAAATAATAATAAAATGCATGCAAATTTTTCAATAATTCAAGAATATTAATGAAATAGAACAATTTTATTCAGTAAAAAAATCATAATATTGATAAAAAAAATAAAAACCAGCTTACCACAAATTATAAACATTCAAAAAATAAGTAGGTATTCTAGTAGGAACTTGTTTATTCATTTAGCATACAAATACATATGTGCTCTCAAAATACATATTTTAGTATTTTGAGAGAACATTTTTGGTTTGACTAAATCATCTTCAGTTACAATTTGAATAAATTTACAAAGTTCAGTTACTGCAGAATATAAGTTATTCCACATTTCATAATTTTGAACTTAAATATATTTGTATAGCATATTTTTTACATTAATTATTTTATATAAATATGAAAAATTATCTATATACGTTTTTATTTCATTTGGTTAAGCACTATTAATGTACAGTTTTTCGCTTATTTCACTTTTACTTATTTCTTGTTTTTTATGTACAAGAAATAAGTATATCTCTCTGTATAATAGATGTATGTTTACATCCATGATACAGAGAGAGTCTCTGGGATATTATCATTGATAACATATGCCCTTTCTCTTCTCTTCTGTATTTGTATAACTTCTACTATTTCCTTTGGTCTCAACCCAAAAAACACCATTTATCTACTGACAAAATACATTTCCTATACATCCTAACTGATTTTACAGATCTGTTGGATAAAGAGGCACTCTGCCTGCCTCAGGAACGAGCTGGCAGACACATTGGCACACGCAGCACATTTAAACAGAGACACCTCTTACAATACCCTTCCTGTTACATATGTTAAAGGCTTTCTCAGTAAGCGATCAAGGGCAAGTAAATGGGGGACAGATAATAAAGGCAAAATTACTCATAGATTTTTTCCAAGTCTTAATAGCCAGTTAAGATATACCTCGGGGTTTTTCATCATGGATTAATGGCTAAGCCAGCATGGAAAATTATATTTCTATTTGAATAGATTCAAAATTCTTTCCTATTCTCGATGTAACTATAATTGTGATGATGATGATGATGGTGAAACAATTGTCTACAATTGTAGCTTCTTTGATCCATGATGGAGAAAGCTGATGACACATTTCCATGAACAAACTCATACCCTGGCCAGTTCGATTATATATGCTTTTTAAAGATCAACAGACAGCAAATCCCACTAAAACATGTTTCATTGAATCTCCATAAAATACAGTCCAGCCAACAGCATCATTTAGAGCAGGGGTGGGCAACCTTTTTTTTGTAGGGGGCCATATAGAAAAATTTATGGTGGGCCACGGGCCAAAACAAAAACAATTGATGATAATAGTATTTATTTAAAAAAGAGAATGTACAGATATGTAAGTATACATAGCGTTGGTATTAGATATAATAAAATAATGTGGCCCGCGGGCCGGAGGTTGCCCACCCCTAATTTAGAGCTTCCTTCTTTTACCTAAACAGATACACATTTCTTGGGTCTGGGAGTTGGATGTTTCTATCTATTTATTTCCAGTATTGGTTTCTTCTTCCCATGGGTAAACTGGGGTTACCTACAGTTTGATTTTTTCTTTTCCACTCGTTCCCCTCTGCTATAGCCATAGCAGTCAGGTTCGGATGATTGGACTTTTCGTTCTATTACAACTCTCAGATTTTCCTATTGCCCATAATGTCCACCTTTCTCTTACAGTTTGCACATTTTTGTTTATTGGTCTTACAGTAGGATACATTGAGCAACTGGGATTTTCTTTTAAGTTGTGAAGTATAGTAGACAGTTGGTAGTACAGTGGGTGATCAGTTAACGAACATAATCTGTTCTAAGACAATGTTCGTTATCCGAATTGTTTGTTAACCGATCAAAAACGAAAAAAAGAAGAGGTTAGTGATTACGCTAGTGCAAAAAATGGATGTGATTAAGCGACATAAAAGC